>APFE030193603.1:0-74417 GCA_000404065.3 Pinus taeda
ATCCTCATTCACTTGATCGAAACAAATAGTTTTTAGTCTGCTCTGAGGCAGCTCCTGCCACTTCATTGACCCCCCTACAGTCTGTATAGCTCACACCATGGTTGGCCAGAATGTCCGCCAATTTATTGGCACTACGGCGAACATGGTTGAAACTGACTGTGCGAAGACCTAGGAGGTGACCTTGAATTCTTTGGAAAACCTGGATTAGCCTCCAGTATTTTGAGACTTTCTCTGGCCCTGTTCCGCAACTAATTCTTTTCACTGAGTTAATGATTAACTCAAAGTCCACTTCTACAATTACATTTGAACGGTTGTCCTGCTTCAGAAACTCTAAGCATTGCTCCAAAGCCATTAATTCAGCCATGTTATTGGTGGCTTTACCGAAATGGTAGTGGAAGATGCCAATAATGCAACCTTCTCCATCCCTTAACACCCCTCCAAAACCAGTAGTTCCCGGGTTGCCTTTTGAAGCCCCATCAATGTTATATTTCAAATAACATTTCAGGAGAGGATGCCAGAAATCCTTCTTTGTTTCCTTTGCGCTAACTTTCCTGTTCAAGCCTTGCGGAATGAGCCCCTGCATACCCAGTTGCCTGAGAATTCTCAATTCAGCCTCTAAGGGAGGATTTTTTGGGTGATTACGTACTGTGGTGCCCACTGTCTCCTTAATATGTTTCAAGATCAGCTCGAACAAGCATTGAGGGGGATTTTTTTCATCCTTGAATATTCTCTTGTTCCTCTCTTTCCATACATTCCATATAATGAAGCTTGGCATTAGGCTCCAAGCCGAGCCAACGAATTCATAATCCGAAAAGTTTCTTCTCCAATTGTCTAAGGTATTACTGATACTCTCTTTGTCCCTATCGGTCTGTTGAAAGATGATAGCAAATGTATCCCATAACCAGGAGGTGAAACTACAGCTATTGAGTATGTGCTCCATTGTCTCCTCTTCAGCTTCACAGAGCTGGCATCTGACGGCCCTAGAACTCCCCTCTTCCTAATATTGTCCCAAGTCAAGATTTCCTTGTGATGTACCAACCACATGAAGAGTTTAATCTTCATCCACCCTTAGTGCCTCCATAGGTTCTGCCAGATCTTATCCGAACAAGGGAATCCAGCTAAAGGAGAATACCTCTTGCTTCCTTAAGATAAAAGGTGCCCTCTTTATTGTTGCCCCATCTTAGTTGGTCTTGCCCCCCAGTTACAAAGATCATCCTTTGTTTCAACATTCTCATTAGTGCCTCTGTTTTTTATTTCAAGGGGATGTCATCTCTACAATCAATGTTTTTTCAGATTCTCCACTTCCCTAAATTATGAGTGTGGTCCCAAAAGTCCTTTACTTTATATAATCCTTGGGTATTTGTCTCATGCTTAAGGCCCAAAAAGTCCTCCTTTAACAATGTTGGTTCTTGTTGCCATTTATCCTCCCAGAATAGTGCTAGATCTCCCTCTCTGATTTCCCAAAAACTATTTTTTTGTACTAGGCTTCTGTTTTCCCAAGCTTTATTCCAGATGAATGAGCCCTTTATATTTCGAGACATTCTTATGAGATCACTAGTATGCCAGAAGTTAGCATATTTTTCTTTCCAAATACTTGCCAATTGAGCCATTGGATCGTGTACCCACCGCCACCATAGTTTGACACCTAAAATATTGCTAAGAATCTCCTGGTCATCCAAGCCTAGGCCCCCGTGGCTCTTGGGTGTACAGATTTTTTGCCATGAAACTAAGGCTCATTTCTTTCTTGTTTCCTCATTACCCCAAAGAAAGTCTCTTTGGATGTTTCTGAATTGCTATATGACTCCTTTTGGAGCTGGGAGAGCTGATAACATGAAAGCATGGATTGATTGTAGTACAGCCTTTGTAAGTACCAACCTACCAACCAAATTTAAAGATCTGATGGTCCACTTTCTGACTTTATAGTGCATCTTATTAAACAACGGTTCCCAAATGCTCTTGTGCATCGGTTTAGAAGTTAGAGGAACTCCCAAATATTTTGGGGGGAGGGAATCCCTTTGAAAGCCTAGAATTCTGGAGATATTTCTCTAAATAGCAATATTGGTGTTAAAGAAAAAGATTTTTGATTTGGAGAGATTAACTTCCATACCTGTAGCCATTGCAAAGTCATTCAAGATTTGTTTGTAGGTTGTTGCTTCTTTGACTGTGGGGATTCCTTGTAGCATGGTGTCATCTACAAATTGTTGATGAGTCCGAGTCTAACCATTCTCAGTTAATTGTAGGCCCTTAATCTTACCCGTTTTAGCATGCTTGATGGAGCAACCAAGACCTTCCATCATAAGGATGAAAAGAAAGGGAGAGAGCGGGTCTCCCTGCTTGAGACCTCTGGAAGGAATAAAAATCTCAAAGGGAGAGCCATTCACCAATATTGAAAAGTTGGAGGAGGTCACTAGGGCCATAATCCATCTGACCTAGTTATGATCAAATCCAAAAGCAATAAGAACTTTCTTAATGTAGGTCCAGTTCACCTTATCATAAGCTTTGAAAATGTCCAGTTGCATGATCATCCCAGCTTGCCTCTTGCTAGTTAACAAGTGAACCACCTCGTGAGCTTGAATGATGTTGTTTAGTATTTGTCTACCTTCCACATAACCGGATTGTTCCCCTGAAATAAGAGTAGGAAGTAGAGGTTTGAGTCTGTTGGCCACAACCTTCGATATTATCTTGTATACCACATTGCATAAAGCTATGGGTCTATACTTATCAAGAGTTTGAGCAATATCCCATTTAAGAATCACGGAGATGAAGGAGGTATTTAGCACTTTCAGAATAGTTTTGTTCAACCTAGAATCCTCCACTACATCCAATATATCTTTTTTAACAATATTCTAGCAAGCTTTGAAAAAATCCACATTGAAACCATCCGGGCCTAGTGCTTTGCCATTCTGCATATCTTTGAGGACCTCACAAACCTCCTCTTCAGTTACTGGCCTATTAAGGTTGAAATTGTCCTCTCTAGAGACCAGCTTAGGAATGTGTCTAGTAATGTCTCTGATGAACTGCTCTCTGTTTGAATTGTTTTCCTGAGGTTTGCCTCGGAAGTGCTGAACAAACACTACTTCTATATCCTCATGGGAGATATGGAGCTTCCCACCCTCGTCCTTGATCGAAGAGATTCTATTGTGAGCTCTATTAGCCATGGTGGATCTATGAAAAAATCTAGTATTACGCTCTCCTTCTTTGAGCCATTGAACTCAAGACTTTTGTCTCCAAAATATTTCTTCTTGTTTGCATAAAGTATCCCATTCTTGATGATGTTTATCAACTTGATTACTTTTGACTTTATCAAAGCCTTCCGTGATCAAAGCTTGGTTGAGTTCCTGTATTTTATTTTCAACAGATTTTTTATTCACAAAAATGTTGCCAAAATCATTCTTGTTCCAATCTTTAAGCCTGAGCTTGATATGCTTTAGTCTTTTGTGAAGAAGGTACATTCTTGTTCCCTGAAACTACAGATCTTTTGACCACCATTTTTCAATATTGTTGATGAATTCTAGGTAAGAAAGCGAGATATTCTCAAATCTGAAAGGTATGTTCCTGGGAGAACCTCTGCCCCTGATCTCCAGTTGAACCGGCCAGTGATCTGAGCCTCCAAAGGGGAGAATTCTCGCGTTTATTTCTTTGTCTATAAGCATGAGATCCTCTGAGATAATGAATCTATCTAACTTGGAGGCTACCTAAGCCTCTCCTCCTCTTTTATTATTCCAAGTAAAGAGGCCATTGTTCGTATCAGTATCAACTAGTTTCATTTTATTTGTAAAGGTTTGAAATGCTAAAGAGTCTTTACTTAGAGCTCGGTTCCACCTTTTTTCTCCGAAGGAGATTTGATCATGTTGAAGTCTCCTCCCATAATCCATGGTATTCCTGCATGTCTGTCCCTAAGATCTCCAAGGGAGTCTAGAAATCTGAGTTTATCATCTATTCTTTGAGGGCCATAAACATTTGTGACTAGATAGGTATCCCTATCTCCTACACACTGTATAACTACAGATAAATAATTCCTAGATGCCTCAGCATTTCTTATATCAATTTTTCGGGGGTTCCAAAGAGTGAGAATGCCCCTTGCTGTATTCTCTGCTTTGACTTCTAGAAACTCAAATCTACTGAGCCATTTGCTATGAATTTGTCTTAATTTTTGAATGGAACACTTTGTTTCCTGGATGAAGATTATATCTGGCATTGCTTGTTTCATTCTATCACTAAGCATTCTTTGTTTTCTTTTACTGCCTAGACCCCTTATATTCCAGGATGTGAACTTCATAATTAAAGATTTGTAAAGGAATAGCTAGCTAGATCTTTCATCTTACCTGAATCTATCATTAGCTTTCCACACTCCATCAGGGGCTCGTTTTGCTTTTTCCTACCTCTTTTCTTTCCTAGATTTCTAGTTGCTAATCTCGGAGTTGTTTTCATCGTTTTCACACCTCTGTTATCCTGATTTTCCATGCTTTTTCCTTTCTCCAACTTTTTAGCCTGAGTTTTCCATAAAAACAACTGTTGTATTCTATTGAACTCTTCTTGAGGTAACGAATCTACCCCTCCCTTGGTTCCCTATATCAAGAATCTCCTGTAGCTCATGGTCCTCCAATTCCATTTCACTCTGGGTCATTTCCTAATCCATCTCCAGATCTGAATCACTCATCATAGTCTCTTTCTGATTATCCATATCCTGTGTTTGTTCCCAGTTTTCCTCTTTCTCCTTTTCCTCGGGACTTCCTTCCCTTGCTTGGTCTTCTTTTGTAATCTCTTCATCCTCTTCAAGAACTTTGAACTTATTCTGATTGTCCTTTTGCCCTTCATTTTGATGTTGATTTGGCCCTCTTTTCCCACCTTTTCCTCTATTTACCACTTTGTGAAAGCTATCAGTGTCCTTCATTATGTTAGCTTTGCTTTTGTTTTCTAGTTTACTAAGAGGGCAGTCTCTAAATAGGTGTCCATGTTCGTGGCATCTACGACATCTGAACGAAATATGCTCATAATATACTGTTTGCACCCATTCTTGATCATAAACTTCCAAGACTATCTCATCTGGGAGAGCTCAGGATAGATCCATTTCCACACATATTCTCGCATAGGAAGTGTATTTTCCCCTTCTAGTGGCTTCAGAAGCTTTGAGAAAACAACCTAATTTATTGCCTATGGCAGCTAACGATTCAGTTTGCCAGTAATCGAGAGGTAGAGAATAGAGCCTTACCCAGACCGGTACCGAAGTAAAAGTCTCTCGCTCCAGGACAAAATTCATCATCTATTTACCACTTTGTGAAAGCTATCAGTGTCCTTCATTATGTTAGCTTTGCTTTTGTTTTCTAGTTTACTAAGAGGGCAGTCTCTAAATAGGTGTCCATGTTCGTGGCATCTACGACATCTGAACGAAATATGCTCATAATATACTGTTTGCACCCATTCTTGATCATAAACTTCCAAGATTATCTCATCTGGGAGAGCTCAGGATAGATCCATTTCCACACATATTCTCGCATAGGAAGTGTATTTTCCCCTTCTAGTGGCTTCAGAATCTTTGAGAAAACAACCTAATTTATTGCCTATGGCGGCTAACGATTCAGTTTGCCAGTAATCGAGAGGTAGAGAATAGAGCCTTACCCAGACCGGTACCGAAGTAAAAGTCTCTCGCTCCGGGACAAAATTCATCATCCAAGGTCTCATATAGAGGCCAGCTGTTGCGTAGAAGTAGGGCCCTCCTTCAAACACTCTGTCTTTGTCTTCAATGTTTGTAAACAACACAGTGAAGAATCCCTTTAACCAAAGGTGTAGGTCAATGCTTCCTTTAGGTTTCCAATGGTATTTGATCCACGTCTGTAAAGCTTTTTCAGTGGGCCATAATCCCATGAACTTACAGATGATAGCATAGGTTCGCATGTGATCCCTGTGCGCCTACAGAGCAGAATCATTTAATACTACTCTAGGTGTGATCTCAGCTTTGGGTTTACAAGGTCCCTTTTGTTTTTTGTCTTTAGTTCCCTAATTTTTGTCTTCTTCCTCCTTGTCTTTTGTGATGTTATTTTCCTTCATTTTCATCCCTGCTATTTCCTCTTCCGTGTTCCTTTTCCCTTCCTCAGCAGTACCTCTGATATTTTCAAGAGGTTGCTTGCCTCTACTGGCAATGGCTTCCTTATAGGAGGGAGTGGAGCTCCCTCCTCTGCGACCCTCCATGTGCATCAACCTCTGAAACATTCTGAAGCCCTAGTTGTTCGCCCTTTGTTCCTCGCTCCGTTCTCTCATCTTTTAATCATCACCATTGAAATAAAGTTATTTTTTGAGGAAATTCGAATTTCATTTTTAATTTCCTTTTAATTAACTCAAAAATGGTTATTTTGAGTTAATTGCCGCAAAAAGTTGACTTTGACTTAACTAATATGGCCCAAGAGTTCAAAATATCTTGAATTTTTCAATATTCCCTTGGCCGGGGACCTCCAAAAATTAAAAACTTCAAAACCCACGAATTTTAAATGTTGGAGAATTTAATTTTTCCTAGGTCCTAAATTAATTAAATTTTTGGCCTTAGCATTTTAATTTATTTTAGCCAGAAATTTTAATTAATTGATTCATGAGGGGATTATTAATTTTTCCAACCCTCTAATATTTAGTCGTGCTGTCTAACTATGAGGGACCATGCACTAACTATTTTTTATATGAAATATTACATTTCTAACCCATGAAGGGGGAACACCCGTTCATTATAGACCCTCAATAATTACCCATTTTTGTGACACAAAATATGATCTAGTAGATTAAGTGACTTGTAATAAAATAATCTAACCAAATAGTTAGAATTATTCTCAAATCACTTTTACAGAGACTCAATAAATAACACTAAGACTCATTTAAAATCCCGACGACAAAATCCACCCTATCTTTGGGGTGAAGCTGGAGGGAAAAACTCTGTTTATCATCTGTGTTTAGAAACACACATGAATCGGTGAGACTAAGAACCTCCTAAGATAGAAATCATCATCAGAAAAATAAATTTACCTAAGTTGTTACATACATTTGTCTTACTAGGATCATTTACATTACAAAATGCAGAACGGGTTTACAAAACTCCAATGTACATATAGCTGATAATGATGAATCTGTGGATCATCTGAATGCTCGGATGCTATGAAAATCCATGCGCGAAAAGATGTATAGCTATGGGGTAGTTGACATGGGGTGGTCAACACACCCTAACAAGAATCTTTAAGATTTAAAATCCTAGACATAACGTGTCAGTAATGTAAAGCAAATTTCAAAAGAGAATGAACATACTTTTTCTATGAAGAGAACCTTGCAACAAAACTTGTATATTAAGACATCCCTTGAATTGTTCTTTAGCAAACCTTGTAGGACATCAAATCTTGATGGGCTTCCTTTGCAACAAAACTTCTTCCATGCTTCAAGTCTATCCTTTGAAGTCTCCTTAATAATCTTGAGCATTTAGTAAGCTTCCCTAACCAAGGAAAATATAAATAAAAGGTTATTAGCATATAATATAAATTTAAACACATCTTGATATGAGAGGGAAGCCAAACATAAAAGAGAAGACAAGGAGTAAGATACTTACCTTTGGAAATGGTGAGGGCTCCCTCTTAATCCAATATCGAGGGATACCTATAACTTATCAAAATAATTCAAAAATGTTCTAACAAGACATGTTAGACCTGCAAACTCTAAAAATCAAAACATAAAGGAAAACAATTCAAAAATTAAAATAGAAAACCAAGAGAGATATATGAGAGAGAGGACTTACTAGTACAAGTCCTTGACTTTCAATTCTTCAGCCTTGTTCTTCTTGGGTGGAGATTCATTGGTAACATTTCTTTGATCCCTCTCTCTCCTTATTCTTTGGATTCTCCAAACATTGATTTTTGTAGTGACCAATCTTGTGACAATTGTACCATTCAATCTTGGATAGGCCACTTTCTTCTTTGGTCCTTTGAACTTCTTAAAGGTTCCCTTCTTCTTGTGATGAGCAGAATAGGCATCAGAGGTATTTTATTCTTCATCCTCCTCCTTGTTAATTACTCCTGATATTCGAACTTCTTCTTGACTGCATGCATTCCACATTTATTCAAATGTTGGAGTATCCTTCCAACTGTTAAGTCCAGATGCAAAGGCACTCAAAGATTTTGGTAGTCCTAGAAGTGCAGTAATTACGAACTATTTTTCTAGGACAACTTCATCATTTATTTGTCATTCATCTCTGATTCTAGATATTCTTATAAAGTATGACCATACAGTATCATTTTTTTTCATCTTAATAGTCCTTAATTCATTCTTGAGGCTTGTTATTTTACTAATGTTCTTGATGGTGAATAATTTGGAGAGAGCCTCATACACTTCTTGAGTGGAATTTATGTTGGATATGTATGGAATTAGGTTGTCCTTAACTCCATCCACTATTAGGTTCATAGAAAAGATTTTGGTTTCTCTGAACTTTGCTTTCTCTGCTTCATTTGTTTCATCCATAGGCTTCATGATTTTTCCTTGAACAAAATCCAAAACTTTGTTCTTTTCGAGGATGAGATCTATCCTTCCAGGCCCTGTAGTTGGAGGCTCCTTTGAGATTATTTTCTCCCTTCATTGCGTTTGACATAGTTCCTGTAGATAGTATGCTTATCTCTTTTATATGATCTTTTTTCTTTAATGACCTTCCTTTGATCTCCTTTTCCTCAATAGCTCTTCAAGCTGCCTTTTTCTTCCCTCTTCACCTTAGCTCTGATTCCATGTTAGAAAATTGGAAAGGCGGAAAGAAAATGATTTTCTTATGTTGATAATTACTTGTGATATTATTATGTTCTTATTAACTTCTTTATGTTCTTTCTTTATCTTATTCTCATCAAGCAATCATCAAAGCAAAAGCATGAAAATCGGGAACACCAGAAGTAGACACTCAGCTAGGGCTAAAACCCCTTTATAGGTATAGAGGGAAACCCTGTCAAAACTCTTCCTTCAGTTCCTCCTCCACCAAGTTAACTCTCAAACTATTCTTCCAACCTTCAAAGATTGACTGCTTCAACACTGCATCCATACTACATCAAAGATAGATTTTTAATCCTACTACATCAAAATTTCGGCCCAACTTCAAGATTGTTATTTCAGCCCTCATGCAGCTTCAATTCCTTCACAAGTGTGAGACAACATAGAGAAATTTCAACTTCCTTAGCTAAATAACGACTTCCTTCTCCTTTGCTAGCCCTTTTCTTCTTCCTTCTTGAATTTCATACTTTTTTTGTTTCCAACTACTGCAATTCGAACTTGTTGAGAGTGTGCGTCCAAATGAGTCAAGTTGCTCCAATATATAGTGACTCTGTGAGGTTGAATTCCGTTGTTGAGGCTGACTTGTCCTTTCTTGAGGCCGACTTGGAGGAGGCCTAGGAGACCTAATTTTACATAACATAAATTTCTTTCTTGACAAATGAAGCTCAAGAAGGGTCTTTTACATTATAACATGAACTAGGACACTTGACATAAACCCTAGAAGCCTGCAATGGAGGCTTTGACCTATAAACAATTGACCCAAGCATGAAACCCAATCTTTAATAAGTCAATTTTATTTATAATAAATTTTATTTTTCTTTCTTTTGATAAAATACATTACATCATGACTTAAATACAATTATGAACACTGACACTAGTTACATTTGTCAACACCTAAGGGCCCATAATTCCCCGAAACGTGGGAACGATGGGTACATATGTTCATTTGGGTGGAACAGGTGCCCTTGAAACATAGTAATTTTAAAATCTTTCATACTCAATATGAGAACTTAGATTACAAAAAAGTTGTAAAATATAGGTAAAGCGTGGTGATTGTAACAAATAGTTCCTATTTGTATTTGAGGACAATATATTTGTAAGTATATAAATGTATTGATAGATAAATAATTGATAAAATGATGAGTATTACAATGAGGGTCGACACTATATATACCTAGGCAGGGTGTCTTTTCACTAATGGCAGTGTCTTTCTAATAAGACACACCTGTCACTAACTAATTAACTATCATTTATTATGTTTATAACATTTTCCCCCTTTTAAGGAAGCTTTGTCCTCAAAGCATAAGAAACGGGATGACATTTCTATGGAATGGTGTTTATTTGTTTTTATGGCTTTGACTAGTTCATGCTTCAAATGTTGGTGAGGTTCTTATATATTGTTAAATCTTGTTTGAGAGTGGGAGCTTCAATACCATATAATTTATGGGGTTGACCAGCGAATTAAACTCCTAAGCTATTCTTCCAAGTTTATAGCATAACTTCCCAATTGCATCAACCATTCCACACATAGCACTATATCCATCTCTTCTAGCAGTAGAGCATAGAGTTTTGTTTGTAGTTCTAGTTCTTGTATTTGAATTGAAATTTTACGACATTTTTAAGAGGTGAACCATCTTCGTATCTTTGGTAGTCTAATTTATGTCCATATTCCTTCAAAGAATCCTCAACAGAGAATGGCATTTTTCTACATACAGTGAGACCTCAAAGGCCTACATGATCCACATTCCAAGTCATAGGAAGATAGTAACAAGTCGAGATGTCAAATTTCAGGAGGGTAGCACCTTTAGGAGGTCACATGGGTCAAATCTAGCAAGGGCAAAGGATCTGGAGCATAAAGCTCTAAAGGTTGAGCAAGGACCACTAGCACTAGCACTAGGGACACAACCTTCTAATCATGAGGAGAAGTACGATGATCCTCCAATCTCTATCGGGAGGAAGTCGAGTTGGATCTTGCAAACCTTGAGCGACATTAAGGAGCATGTGGAGGCTCCTAGCAACAGCTTCAAGGAAAGTAAACCACCTACCAGATTTTCCAATTATATGGCCTTCGAGGAGGCAACAGACCAACAGGTTTGGAAGGATATCATGATGGAAGAGTATAGCTCCGTCATGAGGAATGATGTTTGGGATATTGTACTGAGGCCTAAGGGGAATTCAGTGGTCACTTCTCAATGGATCTACAAGATCATGCAGTTGATGGTAGTGTTGAGAAGTATAAGGCAAGATTTGTGGCAAGAGGATCATCCCAAAAGTAGGGACTTGATTATTGTTGGATGGTGTTGTCATTGATACCAACCCATGGAGTTGACTAGATTTGACTTTGACAAAAAACACTAGTCATTGATGTCAAATGGTTGATGAACGCTTCTTAATAATTGTAGGATTACATCAAGTTGGCAGCTCCATTGTTGGATGGTTGAAAACCCAGGTCCTAGGGTTTGGGTTCCCTAGACTAAGTATGTACCTTGACTTTGTCAAGGGTTTTTGAAGGGTTAAACCATTGAGTTTGGGTTGGAGATCTAGGTCATTAGATTCTCCTCAAAGAGATGTTTTTGTTGATATGTGGTATGCCCCGTAGTTCCTCCTAGTTTGTTTCGAAAAAAGAGTTTGAAATTGAAGGCCCAGTTTGTGGGCTAAAACCCCAGGGGTTATAACATGACACCTTATTAACCTTCAATTATCAATATATGATAGTGATAACTACCACAATCTCATTGTGTAAATGGAATAACTTTAAGAACCAAAGGCAATAAACCAATCACTGACTTCACAATCTTGGTATGACCATGTGCACTCAGCGGATCATTGATTTCAAACTTTAAATAGGGTCCTTACGGGTTAGTGTACAAATTCCTTAGAGCTTAAACAAACAATTTATTAATAACTATTAAATTAAATTATTTTTTATTAAAAAGCAAATTGCTTTTGAAATACCCTAAAAGGCCTCCTCCATCGTTTCCATAAAACCCCTCCTATACACTATAAAAGAAACACCTCCATCAATCATCTAAGTCATTAATTACTCAACAAATTTTTTTGAATTAGCTCTCTGAAATTTTCGCCCAGCCTATGGAATCTAAGGCAAAACTTTTCGACCTAGCTTCTAAGGCAATTAATTAACAAGGTTCGGACAATTTGAGGGTTGTCTTTAGTACAAAGGAGCGAAGGATTCTTCTTGTCTTCGGTCTTAAGGTAAGTTTTGTGCATTAACCTTTTGAAATAGTGTTTGTGATAAGGGCATCTTCTGTGTACAAATATTTGCGGCTAGGGCATGCAGCCTCTAAGTTTCGGTCCTCCCTCTAAAGCGTATGTATAAGTGTGTTTTGGCTTGGGCATTTTTGGTGATAGGATTTTTCTTAAGGCAGGAAAGCCTAATTAAAATAAGGTCTGTCCATTAGGGCTTTGCGGCCTTCCTTTTGTGCCTTTAAATTACATCTCTATATGGTGAGGTATGAACAATTGTTGATGCAAAACTTTGGAACAACCTTTGGTCTATTTTGGCATTGATTTTTGAACCATTATAGGTCTCCTAACAGTGATGTGACTTGTGCATAACTTGATGTAGTACAACAACTTGATCATTTACAGCAGTTGACTATGTTGGTTGACTTGGTGACAGCCACATGTAATATGACAAACTGAGACAGTGACAATTGTATACTTAGAATACTTAGCATGACTTGTTGCTTTACTTAACCTAACTTGATCATAAGTTGACATCTCAATTACCTTAATGACATTTTCTTGACATAGCAAGTATGATGACAATTACCGTAACCTTGACGCATTGAGAATTGTTTTGATATCTCATGCAATATGACAATTAAGCACTGTTATATTGACCTTGCATTGACTTATGATTGTCAAATGGCTTGGTACATGGAAAGGTCCTAATAACTCATCATTGATTTGACTTAAGTTGACTTATGATTGTTGACTTTGAGTAGACTTGATATCTAGACACAAACATTATGCTTTTAGACATAACAGTGATCATTCAACCATTGACCTTGTGTTGGCTTGACCTAATGAGTGATATATCCTTGGTGAGTGACAATTGGCTTAATACATGGAACTTGACTGTTGACTCTAACTCAGTGATAGCAAGTGATATTTTGCCCTGACTTTGACTCATTCTAAGTAGATTTGACATCTCACATACAAGATAACAATCACCTTGACTTTGACATACTAAGTCATAACATGTATGATGACAACTACCTTGACTTTGACTTACAAAGAATGGGATGGATTTGTGTGGTGACATTTTTCCTTTGACTTTGTAAGATTAGATCTCGTTAGTGTTGCAAAAATTGCAATATTATCGCGATAACAATAAAAAATCGTGAGTTTTTAAAAATGTCAATATTATCACCCAATTACTACGCTGTTTTTTTTTCCAAAAAATTGCGCTAACTTCAAAAAATCGCGCTAATTTCGAAGTTATCGCGATTCGATGGGAAGTTATCGTGGGGATGGCGGACAACGTGCTTTTAAAAGGGAAAACACGATTTTATTTTGTCATTTTGAACAGACAGCGGCATGGATTGAGAGCTAAGTAGGAGAGGAACCCTAAAAGGTGTCTAATAGGGCAGAGGAGGAGGAAGCTTGGAGATTTTAGAATCCCAAACAAAAGAACTTCGTCTTTGGATCAAATTTCTTCGGCAAAACCTGGTTTTTGGGTATGGGCCCTAAATTTGGCAATTTTGTTTTGTTTTTTTCTTGTTTTTGCTTGGGTTTCTATAATCCATTGTTTATCAAAGATTTTTGAGTGGATTTGATGGTGTTTTTTTCATTTTTGTTGCATAAAGTGGAGAGAGTTCATTTTGAATTGAGTTGAGATTTTTTTTTTTTTTAATTGTCAAAAATTCAATGTGTTGTGTCATGTATGTAATTTTTTTTATTATTTTTGAAACTTGCAATTCTTATTGTGCTATAGGTTCAACTTCAAAGTTCAAACTTCATCTTACATTAAAACTCAAGAATTCAACCAAGTTACAAACATCCCAAGGAAATTGGACCCTCTGTAGGAATTTGGTGAACCTGATGGAGGGTTTGATAAATTGAACTTGTCTTGCAAGTTGTGTGGGCAACATATGTCAGGGGGGTATATAGATTGAAGAATCACCTTTCACAAATCCCTAGACATGATGTAGGGCCTTGCAAAAATACAAATGCAGAAATCATCCGAAGAGCCATGAGATCATTAGAAGAATTAGAGCAAGAGAGAGTGGTCAAAGTAAAAGTAAAAAAGCAACTAGCAGGGAGGGTGTTAGGCTCACGTGAATATGGAAGTGGCACTAGTTCTATATCAGCATCAATGTTTACAACCAACCCCGTAGCAGCCTCATCATATTTTGTTCCTAGAACCACGTCTAGTTCACAACCATCTATCACTTTAATGCTTAAAAAAAATGAGAAAGAACAAGCTAACAAGTTGTTGAGCAAGTTTCTCCTTTGGAGTGATATTCCTTTCAGCATTGCAAGAAATAATCCATTTTTCTAGCCTGTTGTTGATGCTATTGCAACTGTTGTCCCAGGATACAAAATCCCTTCTTATGATGACTTTAGAGGCCGCATTCTTCAAGATGAAAAGGTTGACTGCACCAAAAGATTGGAGGAGTTTAAGGCATCATGGGCACAAATAGGATGCATTGTGATGTCAGATGGTTGGACCGACCAAAAGGAGAGAACCCTTACAAAATTCTTGGTTAGTTGTCCCAAGGGGAAAATGTTTATGAAATCTATTGATGCATTTTCACATATCAAAAATGCAAAAACTTTATGTTTGTTGGATGTGTTTATTTTGGAGGTGAGTGCAGAACATGTTGTCCAAGTCATAACGGACAATGCTGCAAATTATGTTGTTGCTGGTAGGACGCTTATAGACAAGCATCCTACCATATTTTGGACACCTTGTGTTGTACATTGTATTGATTTGATGTTGGAGGACATAGGAAAATTTTCCTTTGTCAAAGATATTGTTGACTCATCAAAAAGCGTTACAAAATTTATATATAATCATGCATCTGTGCTTAGCTTGATGAGAAAATTTACCAACAAGAAGAAGTTGGTGTGCCCCACCATTACACGATTTGCCACCAGTTTCATATCTCTTCAATCCCTCTTGAATTCTATGTCGGATGTGAAGAGAACTTTTTTTCAGATCAGTGGCATGATTTGACAGTGAGCCGCAAACCAGAGGGAGAGACCATATGCAAATTAGTTTCATACAAGAAAGACTTCTAGGCGGGAGTGCAAGAGGTGTGCACCGTCACTGAACCTTTGGTAAAGGTTCTTCAATTAGTTGATGGCAAAAAGCCAGCAATGGGCTATTTGTATGAGACTATGGACAGGGCCAAAGAATCCATTCGGGCCTACTATGATGACAAGGGAGATGAGAGGTTTCAGAAACAACTCCTGCTATGGAAAGTGATTGATGAACAATGGAACAACACACTCTATCGTCCCATTCATGCTGCAGGGATCTACCTGAACCCCGCATTTTCTTACCCATGTGGGTTCATATTTGATGCTGAGATCATGGATGGATTCTTAACATGTATTCAGAGGATGGTGCAATCTCCAACAAAACGTGCAGAAATCTCCAAAAAATTGGATATATACAGGATGGTAGGTGGCACATTTGGCTTTGAGATGGTTGTGACTGATAGGACAATTAAAATGCCAAGTATTTTTTAATTTGTTTCAAATTTCATTGTCTCTTCAAATTCATAACTTCATACTTTGCTTCAACTTTCAAATTTCATTTTTTTCTTATGTTTATTTTATTTGTAATTTTGTTGTAGATACATGGTGGAGAATCTATGGTGCCAGAGTATCCCATCTACAAAAGATTTCCATTTGAATCCTCAGCGAAACATGTAGCTCCTCAGGATGCGAGCGCAATTGGAGTGTATTTGAAAAAATACACAACAAGAAGTGCAACTGGTTAAACTTAAAACTTAAAATATTGCAAATTTCCAATTAATTTTTTGAATTAATTAAACAATATTTTTTTATAATTATTATTTTATGATATTTGTACAGGTTGGAGTCCCAGCGACTTAATGACATGATCTTCGTCTACTACAATCTTCGATTGCAGATGAGGAAACTTGAGAGGATACCTGATATGGAGGCCATCTCATTGGATGGGATTGACACCACTGCTGCATGGAGGGTTGAGACCGAGAGGCCTCTCATGGAGTCTGTCGATGATTGGTTAGAGCAGGAGGTAGTTGAAGGCATAGGGGGGGAGGAGGAGGAGGAGGAGCAACAAGAGGAGGAGGTGACACCACCTACCTGGGCTACCCCTGCCACCAGTAGAGGACGTGGTCTACCTCCTCTAGCTCCTACTTCTTCAGTTTCTAGAGCACAGTAGAGTCCACTCCCAACTCCACTGGCATCTACATCTAGAGGGAAAGGAAAAGCTATTGCAATTTCTCACAAGAGGGGCAAAGGAAATCAGTAGTATTAGACTTTAGTTATTTGATTCATTTCATTGTATATGACATTATGACTCATGCTATGAGATACATTATTATATTTTTTGCTGATATTTTGAGGCTGAGTTGGGACTCAGGAGTCACGATATTTTTTGTTGATATTTTGAGGCTGAGTTGGGACTCAGGAGTCAGGACATACTATTCAAGACATGATTCACAGTTATATGTGATGTAGATCTAAAAATGATATTACACATCTTATATATTAGTTTTTTTATCATATTTACATGTCAATGTATTTATTTTATGTTGTAGATGCTTTAGATATTAAAAAAAATGAAAAAAAAAAAAATGAATATTTTCGTATTTTACGATTTTTTCCCGATTTTTCCCCTCATCGATATTATCCCGATAACGATTTTCGCAACATTGGATCTCATAGACATAACACACATCTTGACATTTTGACTGTAATTAGAATTGACACTGTACATGCAAAATGATGATGATTGACATAACAAGTTATTGATATGCTGACTTTGACTAGTAGAACCTTGAGTTGGCAATGACTATGATAACTTGAGTAACATAATTATGACCTTACAGGGTAACAGGCTTCTGAGGATACATCACCTTGTTGTATAGCTTATTGAAGTAACAATGGATAGTTGTGTGTGAACAGTGCTCAACAATGAAGGAACATATGCTAGTAGCTCTCTGTGTGGGCAGAGCTTGAAAGTAGTGGTCGCAGGTCACAGGGATGACCTGTGGCATCTAGGATTGCTCCATTCTCAGACACTTCTTTTTGACACTTGCAACCGTACAGTGTGATTGTTTTAGAGATATGGCAATTTGCTTATGGGCCTATGACAATTACTCATTAATGAGCAGTGCACTGACAGTATCTGTTTGAGCAGCGACAGTGATGTATAGTTGTCAGTAATGTGTAGTTGGCAATGATGTATAGTGATCCGTGATGAGCAGTGTTCAATGATATGCAGTGATTCTTCATACTTTGCTTCAACTTTCAAATTTCATTTTATTTCTTATGTTTATTTTATTTGTAATTTTGTTGTAGATGCATGGTGGAGGATCTATGGTGCCAGAGTACCCCATCTGCAAAAGCTTGCCATTCGAATCCTCAACCAAACATGTAGCTCCTCAAGATGCAAGCGCAATTGGAGTGTTTTTGAAAAAATACACAACAAGAAGCGCAACAGGTTAAACTTTAAACTTAAAATATTGCAAATTTCCAATTAATTTTTTGAATTCATTTTATTTCTTATGTTTATTTTATTTGTAATTTTGTTGTAGATGCATGGTGGAGAATCTATGGTGCCAGAGTACCCCATCTGCAAAAGCTTGCCATTCGAATCCTCAACCAAACATGTAGCTCCTCAGGATGCAAGCGCAATTGGAGTGTATTTGAAAAAATACACAACAAGAAGCGCAACAGGTTAAACTTTAAACTTAAAATATTGCAAATTTCCAGTTAATTTTTTGAATTCATTAAACAATATTTTTTTTTAACATTATTATTTTATGATCTTTGTACAAGTTGGAGTCCCAGCAACTTAATGACATGGTCTACGCCTACTACAATCTTCGATTGTGGGTGAGGCAACTTGAGAGGATACCTGATATGGCGGCCATCTCATTGGATGGGATTGACACCACTGCTGCATGGAGGGTTAAGGCCGAGAGGCCTCTCATGGAGTCTGTTGATGATTGGTTAAAGCAGGAGGTAGTTGAAGGCATAGAGGGGGGGGGAGGAGGAGGAGGAGGTGACACCCGGTCTACCCCTGCCACCGGTAGAGGAAGTGGTCTACCTCCTCTAGCTCCTACTTCTTCAGCTTCTAGAGCACAGCAGAGTCCACTACCAACTCCACCGGCATCTACATCTAAAGAGAAAAGAAAAGCTATTGCATTTTCTCACAAGAGGGGTAAAGGAAATCAGTAGTATTAGACTTTAGTTATTTGGTTCATTTCATTGTATATAACATTATGGCTCATGATATGAGATACATTATTATATTTTTTGTTGATATTTTGAGGCTGAGTTGGGACTCAAGAGTCAAGACTTACTATTCAGGACATGATTCACTATTATGTGTGATGTAACACTAGAAATGATATTACGCATCTTTTATATTAGTTCTTTTATCATATTTATGTGTCAATGTATTTATTTTATATAGTAGATGCTTTAGATATTAAAAAAATTGAAAAAGTTAATATTTTCGTATTTTATGATTTTTTCCCAATTTTTCCCTCGTCCATATTATCCCGATAACGATTTTCGCAACATTGGATCTCGTAGACATAACACACATGTTGACATTTTGACTGTTGATTAGACTTGACACTGTACATGCAAAATGATGACGGCTGACATAACAATTTATTGATATGTTGACTTTGACTAGTAGAACCTTGAGTTGACAATGACTATGATAACTTGAGTAACATAATTATGACCTTACAAGGTAACAGGTTTCTGAGGATACATCACCTTGTTGTATAGCTTATTGAAGTAATAATGGATAGTTGTGTGTGAATAGTGCTCAGCAATGAAGGAACATATGCTAGTAGCTCTTCGTGGGCAGAGCTTGACAGCAGTGGTAGCAGGTCACAGGGATGCCCTGTGGCATCTGGGATTGTTCCATTCTCAGACACTTGTATTTGACACTTGCAGACATACAGTGTGATTGGTTTATTGATGTGGCAATTTGCTTATGGTCCTATGACAATTACTCGTTAATGAGCAGTGCAATGACAATATCTATTTGAGCAGCAACAGTGATGTATAGTTGTCAGTAATGTGCAGTTGGCAATGATGTATAGTGACCAATGATAAGCCGTGTTCAATGATATGCAATGATTCTTCATACTTTGCTTCAACTTTCAAATTTCATTTTATTTCTTATGTTTATTTTATTTGTAATTTTGTTGTTGATGCATGGTGGAGAATCTATGGTGCCAGAGTACCCCATCTGCAAAAGCTTGCCATTCGAATCCTCAGCCAAACATGTAGCGCCTCAGAATGTGAGCACAATTTGAGTGTATTTGAAAAAATACACAACAAGACGCGCAACAGGTCAAACTTAAAACTTAAAATATTGCAAATTTCCAATTAATTTTTTGAATTCATTAAACAATATCTTTTTATAATTATTATATTATGATCTTTGTACAGGTTGGAGTCCCAGCGACTTAATGACATGGTCTACGTCTACTATAATCTTTGATTGTGAGTGAGGCAACTTGAAAGGATACCTGATATGGAGGCCATCTCATTGGATGTGATTGACACCACTGTTGCATAGAGGGTTGAGGCCGAGAGGCCTCTCATGGAGTCTGTTGATGATTGGTTAGAGTAGGAGGTAGTTGAACGCGTAGAGGGGGAGGAGGCGGAGGAGCAACAGGAAGTGGAGGTGACACCACCTACCCGAGCTACCCCTGCCACCAGTAGAGGGCGTGGTCTACCTCTTCTAGCTCCTACTTCTTCAGCTTCTAGAGCACCGCAAAGTCCACTACCAACCCCACTGGCATCTACATCTAGAGGGAAAGGAAAAGCTATTGCATTTTCTCACAAGAGGGGCAGAGGAAATCAGTAGTATTAGACTTTAGTTATTTGGTTCATTTCATTGCATATGACATTATGACTCATGATGTGAGATACATTATTATATTTTTTGTTGATATTTTGAGGCTGAGTTGGCACTCAGGAGTCAGGACTTACTATTCAGGACATGATTCACTGTTATGTGTGATGTAGCACTAGAAACGATATTGAACATCTTATATATTAGTTCTCTTATCATATTTATGTCTCAATGTATTTATTTTATGTTGTAGATGCTTTAGATATTAAAAAAATTGAAAAAAAAATGAATATTTTCCTATTGTAAGATTTTTTCCCAATTTTTCCCCTCGCCAATATTATCCCGATAATGATTTTCGCAACATTGGATCTCGTAGACATCCAATGTTGACATTTTGACTATGATTAGACTTGACACTATACATGCGAAATGATGATGACTGACATAACAAGTTATTGATATGTTGACTTTGACTAGTAGAACCTTGAGTTGACAATGACTATGATAACTCTAGTAACATAATTATGACCTTACAGGGTAACAGGTTTCTGAGGATACATCACCTTGTTGTATAGCTTATTGAAGTAACAATGGATAGTTGTGTGTGAACAGTGCTCAGCAATAAAGGAACATATGCTAGTAGCTCTCCGTGGGCAGAGCTTGAGAGAAGTGGTAGCAGGTCACAGGGATGACCTGTGGCATCTGGGATTGTTCCATTCTCAGACACTTGTATTTGACACTTGCAACCGTACAGTGTGATTGGTTTAGTGATGTGGAAATTTGCTTATGGGCCTATGACAATTACTCATTAATGAGCAGTGCAATGACAATATTTGTTTGAGAAGCAACAGTGATGTGTAGTTGTCAGTGATGTGCAGTTGGAAATGATGTATAGTGATCAATGATGAGTAGTGTTCAATGATATGCAGTGATTGTTCAGTGGGTTGACTTGGTAGTGATCAGTTGAGAAGTATTCTACAATAGGACTAGACAGGATATACATATCGTACATAGTATTATTATCACCATTATAACTTTCTTATATTGATCCAGAGCACAGGGGGATCCAGTCTCAAAATTGTGAAATGTTCTCCACCGGCTCTTCAGGGTGGCGCAAGGCAGCTGATTGGAGTTACCTTCATATTGTGGCCTGAGAACACTTCAGGGCAGCATGGTGGTGGTAGGGCAGGTCGTAGCTTACACAGGGCGTTGTGGCATTCTTTCAATTGGGGCTGGTATACTACAAGGTGAAGAAGCATCCTTTCCGACAGCAGCTGGTAAATAGAATGTTGGAGCACTCTTTAGGTTTCTGCTTGACTTACAGGGCGTTGGGACGTCCTTCCAGTTGCAACAAAGTATTAGGGTTTAGTAGAGTCATAAACGTTGTAGCCTGTAAATTATGGGGTTGTGTTGAAAAGTATAACTAGGTTTGATCTTCATGATGACATGTAATTGTGATTTTATGTAAAAGATGTAAAGAAGAAAAATAAAATTATTGTAATACTTGCCTCATGGGTTTCATGAGAAAGAGATTTTATTTTGAGTTAAGGTTCCCATTATGAGCCCTTAGGGATTTTGTCATCTAGTAATAAAAGTCTAAAGAGTCATTGTCATGTATTGAAGGAATGTTACACATTGTAAAAGTCAATTTTGTTTTTGTAATTCACCCTCCAAGACCTTGTCACTAATCCTCACTCAAGTCGAACTACAATGAAAGGATAATACTAGAAAGATGATGTCAGCCTATTCCAGTGATCATGTCTGCCTAATAATCATGGACAAACCACTATATATAGCAATGCACGACCTCATTTTGGAAGACAAAAATTCGGTCAAGCAAGTATGAAATAACCAAGTGCAAAAATCATCTTAGAAGGATCCTTAACATCAGCGAAGGAAGAGGAAGGGATAGCGAAGATAATGACATCATCGTGGGAATGTTTTTGGGCTTAGTCTACAATCACAAGTGTGAAGATTGCAAATCTGAAGTTTGAAAGAGGAGGCTGAAGATTGCAGTCATATAAGGGTGATCTAGATTGGGTGAAGACTTCATTGAAGGAAGACGAGTAGAAGTGAAAAGAGTCTCCCTCTAAAGAAGAAAAATAAAATTATTGTAATGCTTGCCTCATGGGTTTCATGAGAAAGAGATTTTATTTTTAGTTAAGGCTCCCATTATGAGCCCTTTGGGATTTTGTCATCTAGTAATAAAAGTCTAAAGAGTCATTGTCATGTATTGAAAGAATGTTAGACATTGTAAAAGTCAATTTTGTTTTTGTAATTCACCCTCCAAGACCTTGTTACTAATCCTCACTCAAGTCGGCCTACAATGAAAGAATAATACTAGAAAGATGATGTCGGCCTATTCCAGTGATCATGTCTGACTAATAATCATGGACAAACCACTATATATAGCAATGCACAACCTCATTTGGAAGACAACAATTAGGTCAAGCAAATCTGAAATAACCAAGTGCAAAAATCATCTTACAAGGATCCTTAACATCAGCGAAGGAAGAGGAAGGGATAGCGAAGATAGTGACATCATTGTGGGACTGTTTTTCGGCTAAGTCTACACTCACATGTGTGAAGATTGCAAATCTGAAGTTTGCAAGGGGAGGCTGAAGATTGCAGTCATATAAGGGTGATGTAGATTGGGTGAAGATTTATTGAAGGAAGACGAGTAGAAGTGAAAAGAGTCTTCCTCTAAAAGGAGACTATTCAAGGATCAAAAGTTGATCTAGGGTTTCTGTTGTGAAGCAAAAAGTTGCAAACTTACAAGAAGAGGACGAAATTCTGAAGGAAGCCAAGAAGAGGAAGAAGAAGAGCGGCATTGTCCTAAGGGTGAAGAGGAGGCTTGTGATTTGGACTTGGAAGGGCTCTAGTGTCAAGGGTCTTTGTCATGGTCTTGGTATTCATCAATTGAAGTTTCTATAAGAAGAATTTATTTGGGTTTTCCTCTCAAAGAGTGATAGGTTTTGGCCCTGGTTGACAGCGTATATATCTTGTCTCTCATCTCTTGATTGTTCATGAATTGGTAATTGCCTTTATGAAAAGAACATAATAATAACATAAGAAAGAGAAGCTCATAATCAAGATTTAAAAAGGCACTCACAAGCAATTATTGTTGCAATTATTGTAGAGGAATCACCTATATATTGTTGCCCTAGATTTCTCAACATAGTACCAGAGCTAAGGTGACAAAGTCAAGAATGGGCAACTAATCAAAGAGACACACAAGGATCAAGTTTCAAGAAAGGGATCAAAGCGAGTCGAAGAATACCAAAGCGAAAGTTCAAGATCTACATCATACCAAAACCCTAGGTCGAAGAAATCTACTTCAGCAAAAGCCTTGGGATCATCATCAAGGATGAAGCAGAAAGAAAGACCAGAAACCCTAGAAGCATTTCCAAGATCATCACTCAACCATCATCTAAGGAGTAGAAGCTTTTTCAAAATAAGGTTAGATCAAAGAACATTGTCATCATCTTCAAAAGGGTTTGTGAGGCAAGCTCCCTCTCAATAAAGTAAAACTTTAACCTTTGAAGAACTCCATCAAAGGGATCAAGGATTACTCTTATAAAAGAAATCTATCGAGTAGTCCTCTACTATCTATATCACTATCAAATTAAATGAGGAAGCAAGTGGAGAAAGAAGCATCTACTCAAGTAAGTATATCTATGACGTCATATGAATCTATCAAAATGTCTTTTTGCAAGGGGAGCAACAAATTGAGAATGAAGTCATGAACACATCATGGGCTCAATCACTCAACCTCCTAAAGAAGATGCTCAAGGACTTGCTAGGTACATGAAGAGGGAAGTGAGGGCTCAGAGGATTCTCATAGAATCCATCAAGGACTTTCTCATCCCATATGTATCAAAATTAAGCACTTCAAAAGATATATATAGCAAATTGGTAGAATTGTTTTCTGTGAGTACTGCAAGAGAAGTTATCTCTCTAAGGAAAGAACTCTACAAATTAAAGATTTCAAAGGAAGATGGAACAGCCTCATACTTCAAGAGGATTTTTGAAATAAGAGATCAACTTCAAGATCTGGGTGAAATAATGTCCAAATTTTTTTACATGGAAGAAAAGAACAAATCTAAACATTACTAAGAATGAAATCATGGAACACATTATGGGCTCAATCACTCAACCTCCTAAAGAAGATGCTCAAGCACTTGTTAGATACATGAAGGGGGAACTGAGGGCTCAGAGGATTCTCATAGAGTCCATCAAGGACTTCCTCATCCCATATGTATCAAAATGAAGCACTTCAAAAGATATATATAGCAAATTGGTAGAATTGTTTTCCGTGAGTACTGCAGAGAAGTTATCTCTCTAAGGAAAGAACTCTACAAATTAAAGATTTCAAAGGAAGATGGAATAGCCTCATACTTCAAGAGGATTTTTGAAATAAGAGATCAACTTCAAGATCTGGGTGAAATAATGTCTAACAGAGAAATGACCACTGTAGTATTAAATTCACTGCTAGAGGAATGGCGAAACTTCACTTCAAGTATATATGGGAAGAAATAAGCCACTCCTTTCCAGGATCTATGGTCACTATGCAAGATTGAAGAAACCAAGTTGAAGGCAAAAACTCATGTAGGATCAAATGAACAAAGTCAAGCATATGTTGTTATGGCAAAGAGAAAGGGAAAATTTGGAAAGTTTGGTCCTCAGAAGAAAAAGAAGAACATGGCAAAAGTTCAGTGCTATGGGTGTCAAGAATATGGGCACTATAGAAGGGATTGTCCTAAACTTAGGAAGGACAATAACAAGAGAAATAAGGAAGAAGACCATATTACCGAAGAAGTAGAAGAATCTAAGAAGAAGAAGCTTAAGGAGGAGGAAGTGAAAGATCTCTACTATGACTAAGATGATCTCCTCCACTAAGTACTCTTTAGTTGTATAAATAATAGCTATCTAGATAGGAAACAATGTAAATATGATGGGATGCATCATATTAGAAGATGACATCATGGTAGAAACATTAGAAGTAAGAGCTCATAATATCACCAAAGGAAACATGAAGGATGTTTGACACAAAATCTATGGCAGTCAACTATGAAGGATATAACTCTTGGGAACCTCACTGAAAGCTCAAGTGACACTTATGGGAAAAAAGAAGAAGTCATCCAGGGCAAGGCTCATCATACATTAGTCAAAAGGTAACATCTGCTAGATAGGGATATGCTAGATCCTCGAGATTCTCTGATGGAATCCTCATCAGAAGATTCACCAATCTAGAAAGGAAGCAAGTGTTTCACCAGGAACTCCAACTTGTAGAATTCATGGGATGATGATATGATGACATAAGAGATGAAGCAAATCAAGGATTGAAGCTCTTTTCAATCAAGGAAGCGGCTAAAAGAAGCCTAGATGACCTAAAAGAAAAATGAGGTATGTATGCTTGTATTCAATACTATAAGTCATGTCAAATGGTTGTAGGTAACATGGAACACTGTTCTATTCTGAGAAGCATGATCAAAGGGAAAGGATCTTCTTCTATATAAGGATGCAACAAAGCATGAGTCGCACTAGATGAAATCAACATAATATGTCCTCATATAGAATATGAGGTGATTGAAGGTAACTGGAGGAACTCTGATTTGAAGCTCTTGGGAATGAAACATGTGAAGAAAGGAAGGAAGAGATCGTAGACTATGCAACCATGGAAGAAGGCAATCAACATCCAGAAACTGAAAGATTTAACTATGACATCTCCCAAAAAGATATAAGACTCTGATGGAAATCTAAAAAAGATGGAGACCCTTGACAATATACATCTTTGGGAAATGTGTCAACTTGTATGCAAGATGTTGATGCCAATAGGAAGATGTCATGATGAAGAACCTTCACAAAGGTAAGTTTTTATTTAAGCGTTCATTTCTTATTTTTGAACAAATATTTGGATGGGCTTATGCAGGACTGTCAAGGGAAGAACTGTGAATGTCTTCCAAGAGAACCACGTAGAAGGATGTAAGATCCTTCCGAAGAAGATAGCATGAAGAAGGCAGCATGACATGAAGCAAGGCCAGAAGTAGACTGATGGATCGCTTTCTGATGAAAGGAATGACGACATGACTGACTCGTGGATGAAAGTGATGGATGGTATGTGCCCTGTACAGAAGTCCCAAAAGGTGAAGACTTTGTGACAAAGAAGAAATTCATGACATCGAAGGAAGGATTTCTTCAAGCAATTGGTTGTCCCTTCATCTCCACCTAAGGAATTGTTGTAGGTCCCTAGCTAGGAGGGAGCCTGTGTACAAGTTTTCTTGCTTGATAGAAACTTGGAAGCAATATGTCCTCCCTAATTTAGAGGGAGAGATAAACTATTAAAATTGGCAACTAGGGCCAAACTCCATGTGGGTCATCTTATTTATGACAGCTGAATTTTTCTTGGACTCCTCTCATCGAGAGGTCTAGGATTGAGCTAAAGATGATCCGATTCTGATAAGTATTCATGGAGTTATGAATTTATTTGTGTATTAAGACAATTCTTCAAGGTCGGACGGGAACCAAATAAACCCCACATGTGCTCACTGTTTTAGTATAAAAGGAGATGATTTGAGAGTCATTTCACACACACTTCTATCTTGATTTCTCTCCACTTATCTTGGGTTTTAGTGGAAGAGATTTCTCTCCACTTATCTTGGGTTTTAGTGGAAGAGGTTTCTAGGTGTGGAAGCTCTAGACATTAGAGAGAAAAGAGGCTTCTCTAGCTGCAATCCTAGCCTTAGCTTCTATGCATAACCTAGCCACAATCAAGAAGAAGAAATACGCTGCCCTAATCTAGAGGATGCAATCTAGTGAGAAACCCTAACGCTATCTAGGAAGGCAGCCCTAACGCTAGAATCTATGTAGTCTAGACAACAGGCTTGTTGTAGGTGATAGCATGGTGACAAAGGGTTGTTTGAGGGTAAATTAAGGGTTGTTCCAAGTGCATATTGTTGGGCAGATGAGGCCGAGGAGCAACGTGGCATTTCTGGAGAAGAAGCTGAGTTGCTATAGGTACAACGGATCCGTTTTAGGCCTTCACAAGTCTTGTTTAAGGGATGGATTGAAGGGTCGTAAGACCACAAAGCTTAAGGACAGATTAACGTTGTTTTAGGGCAGTGTAGTGAAGGATTGGAGGGAGGCCGAAAGCTACAGCAACTGCTGTGTTAGGCTGTAGGCAATAGCCAACCACTAGGCTACTTCTTGGTGCTGCGTTTGAGGTTAAACAAAGCCAAAAGGAGTAGCTTAGGTGTGGAGGGTTATTCCCTTGGAGAACCTCATTCTTTAGAAGGTTGTTTTGTTGATTTGTATGGAGGATAAGGGTTATAGGGTGATGCCCTAACCAACGATGTAGTGCATGGGATAGCATGATTGTTAGGGACAGCAGCTACAACAATATAACTAGGCAACAGTGGCAAGCGATGCAGCAGGAATGACATGTGCTAATAAATGGGACATCAAAGGAATGCTAAGTCAAAGCATGGACAGCATGGCAAGCATGGATAGCATGGTGCAGCTTGACAAGCATGGACAGCATGGTGCAGCATGACAAGCATGGACAGCATGGTGCAGCATGGACAGCATGGTGCAGCATGGCAAGCATGGACAACATGGTGCAACATGGCAAGCATGGACAGCATGGATAGCATGGCAAGCATGGACAGCATGGTGCGGCATGACAAGCATGTACAACATGGATAGCAATGGCAAGCATGGTGCTACAAGCACATGACACATGGGGTAGCAGTGCAGCATAAGGCGCAGCAGTATGATGTGTACAGAATGGTCATGAGGTCCAGCATTGTGATGATGGGTGTAGCATGGTGCAGCATGGTGAGGTGCAGCGTGATGACGAGATGCAACACAATGATAGCTGAAGGAGTCACCTTGAAGAATCAGTTGAAACGGCATGTCTTCAACTGATTTCATGTATCATCTTCTTAGAGATGATCTATGCTCTTATCTAGATAAGTCAAAGTGTTGACTTCTATTGTAAATGTACTATATCTCTCTCTCTCTCTTTCTCTCTGCTGAACTATTGAAGAACATATAAGAAGAATTGATGAAGGGTTTCCCCACATTGGGGTTTGTCCCTGGCTAGCGCCACATCTTGTGTCCTCTTGTCTTGGCTTGTCTTTTGCGATTTATGTTTATTTCTACAGTTTACTTGAATGTTGATGTGATTGCTAATTTGGAAAATTTACTGAGCTAACTGTGAAAATTGAAATAAATTGCTCTACGCATAGAACATACCTAAAATTAACATAGACACATCATTCTGGTCTTCACTTGGGAAGACAAAATGGAGGATTGGGTAATCATCTGGCATCTGATGCTCTTTGAGGATGAGATAAGGCATCCAAGATAAGAGTAGTCGTAAAGGACCAATATTCTTTGAGCACTGGGGATCCAACGTAAGAATAGCCCTGAAGGAACACACCCTGAGAACCTGGGTGGGGTATGTTTTAGGAGAGACGATTATAAGGGTGTCTATAAATCATTGGTCTCGCAAGCATTGAACTCAGATCTTGTGGAGAGATGGTGTTGTTAGTCAAGGCCTTGCTACGTGACAATGTTGGTTGATATGATAAAATACATATCGGCTACCAATCCGATTCTTCTTGTGAGAAATTCTTCAGATTGAGAATGACCAAGTATCAATATGATAGCTCCATAGTTACAAGGGAGTGTTGAAAAGTGTAACTAGGTTCGGTCTTCATGATGACATGTAATGGTGATTTTATGTAAAAGATGAAAAGAAGAAAAATAAAATTATTGTAATGCTTGCCTCATGGGTTTCATGAGCAAGAGAGTTTATTTTTAGTTAAGGCTCCCATTGTGAACCCTTACGGATTTTTTCATCTTGTCATAAAATTCTAGAGTCATTGTCATGTATTGATGGCATGTTACACATTGTAAAAGTCAATTTTGTTTTTGTAATTCACCCTCCAAACCTTGTCACCAATCCTCACTCAAGTCGGCCTACAATGAAACGATAATCCTAGAAAGATGATGTCGACCTATTCCAGTGATCATGTCGGCCTAATAATCATGGACATACCACTATATATAGCAGTGCTTGGCCTCATTTGGAAGACAAAAATTCGGTCAAGCAAGTTTGAAATAAGCTAGTGCGAAAATCATCTTAAAAGGAATCTTAACATCAGCGAAGGAAGAGGAAGGGATAACGAAGATAGTGACATCATTGTGGGACTGTTTTGGGGCTAATTATACCCTCACACGTGCGAAGATTGCAGATCTGAAGTTTGCAAGAGGAGGCTGAAGATTGCAGTCATATAAGGGTGATCTAAATTTGGTGAAGACTTCGTTGAAGGAAGTCGAGTAGAAGTGAAAAGAGTCTCCCTCTAAAGGAGACTATCCAAAGATCAAAAGCTGATCCAAGGTTTCTATTGTGAAGAAAAAAAGTTACAAACCTACAAGAAGAGGCCAAAATTTTGAAGGAAGCCAAGAAGAGGAAGAAGAAGAGCAGTGTTGACCTAAGGGTGAAGAGGAGGCTTGTGACTTGGTCTTTGAAGGGCTCTAGTGTCAAGGGTCTTTGTCATGGTCTTGGTATTCGTTAATTGAAGTTTCTATAAGAAGAATTTGTTTGGGTTTTCCTCTCAAAGAGTGAAAGGTTTTGGCCCTGGCTGATAGCCTATCTACTGTGTCTCTTGTCTCTTTATTGTTCATGAATTGGTAATTGTCTTGATGAAAAGAACACAATAATAACATAAGAAAGAGAAAATCATAATCAAGAAGTAAAAAGGCACACTCACAAGCAATTATCAAAGTAGATGAATCACCTATCTATTGTTGCCCTAGATTTCTAAATAGGTTGACGCCTCCCTCAGTTGTTAGCTGAAATTTTGATGTAATTACTTCTCTTTTAAAAAGGAGGAGAAAACAATTACTAAGAAGCATTCGGTGGTTCTTGACCAAGAGGGGGGTTTCCACCTAAAATCTGTGTCCTCTATTTTATCATTCTACATTGTTGTATGGTGTTGTCTATTGTTGATTATTGTTTATGATTATTTAAAGAAGAAGAACAATAATAATTGAAGATTAACTAATGCTATGAAAAATATTAAAAAGTGCTAATTGCTAAGAAACACTGATTTACCCCACCTCTTAGTATTTCCAACAATTGGTATCAGAGCTTGGTTTCTTCAGTAACATCTTAACAGCTGGAAGGCAGATTTTAGAACATAGAGATGGGAAAATCAAAGACGCAAGTTGTCAAGAATTCCAAGGATGCAAAATAAGGTTCAAGTACAATAACATCTGATGAAAATCAGTGTTGTGCACCAACTCCCAAATTTGATGAAGATGATCACTGGATATGGGAATCTAGAGTGGAATTCCATTTGCGAGCTCATGATGTATGGCAATCAGTTTGCTTCTGCAGACACATCTATCGGTGAAGCTAAAAGGTACAATTTGAAAGCCACGAATGTAATTTTTAATGTTATGCCAAATTTTGTAAAAGCAAAAGTTGGTCAATGCTCAACAGCGAAAGCTCTTTGGGAAAGGCTTCATAATCTCTACTCAAAGAAGCATTTAGCTCAAGATGTATATATTGAAAATCATACGAATCATAATGATGATAGTGAAGAAGTTGAAGAAATTAGTACGATTGAATTTCAAAATGAAGTGGTCAAGGTTATAAAAGAACTTAAAAGGCAAAGGGAAAAGGCAAAATTTTTGGAAGCGGAATTGGAAATAGCAAAAGGATGTGTTGAAAAACTCTAAGAAAAATGAAGAATTTGAGAAAATCATTAACAGTCTTGAGTACAATTGGAAGAAGCCAAAAAGGTCGAAAAGTCAGAATTAAAAAATACAAAAATAGAAAATCTCACACTCAAGAAAGAACTCGACCAAAAGCAACAGGAATTTGATGTAGCCTTTGCAGGGATTAGCAGGCTTAAGAAACAAGTACAAGAAGTAGAAATTGAAAAGAAGGATTTGACAAGCAATTTAAAGGAATCCGATCAAAAGTACATGTCTGCAGATGACCTGAAGCAAAAGGAATTGGAAACATCTTTAGCAAAAATAAGCAGCCTCAGGATTGAAAATAAAAAGCAGAAGGAATATATACAGGTACTTAACAGAGAAGTGGAAAGACCACTCTTCTAAAGCTACAAGTTGAAGAAGTAGAAAGAAGAAGACAAGTCATGAAAAGTTGGTTTCAAGAAGACCTTGCTCAAAAGAAAGGAGAGTTCGATGCAGCGCTTAATGAGATCGACAAGCTCAAGGAATTGCTAAAAGAACAAATGCAAGACATGACAGATAAAGAAGTGGCTCAGTTGATGATGAAGGTAGAAAAAGAAAGTACGGCTCCAGTTGATGAAGGTACTAGCTCCACTTCTTTGCCTTGTCAGATTGAGAAGAAGACTAAACCTAAAAAGAATGCTACAACTCTAACGAATGACACCAAAGCAGTCAAAGACAAAGGACAAAAGACTACACTCCCTCCAAAGAAGAATGAACCATCCAAACAAGATAAATCATTTAGGTACATTCATCCGTTTAATGGTTATTGTTTTTCATCTGTTGACTTTGGACATATCGCTAGGGATTGTAAAGTTGTTGATAGGTACAATCCTTATCTGCAAAACCCTAGAAGCAAGTTTACAGGATCACGAGACAAATAACAAACAGAATCTTCTATGGATGACAATGAATGCTTCAAATGGCATATTTACGAACACATAGCTCAAGAATGTGGGTACAATCCTAATAAGGAATGTTAGAAATGTCATAACTATGGACACATAGCTCGTCACTGCAAGTACAAGATGGAATTAACCGTGAATGAAAAGCTTGACGATGAGAATAAGAAGTTTTGGAAAGGAAAACATGTACAGATTAAACAAGGATAGGATGAGCAAGAAAAGCAAGAAGGCAAGAAGGTCTTAGCAGTTATGCTTTCAAGGTTCGTAACAGGTCGTAAGGAATTAGCAGTTGTTTCGATTAATGACTCGAGTCAAGATGGTCTGCTAGATGACACTATTTTAAACAATGTCGACTCCTCGAATTTTAAAGAGGGGGAGCCTATACAGCAGTATGTGGCACAGGTCTACCATAGACAAACAAACATCATGGACAGAATGGCAAACTCAAGACAAATGTGTCAAATTCATAAACAGTTCAAGGGGAGCAGAACAGTTAAGGATTACAGGTCCACCGGGATTGCCAGTGTCAAAGGAAAGCTTCTCTTCAAGGGAAGCACATGCAGGTTATAGGTCCACAAGGATTGTCATTGACAGATTATTACAAGAAAGCTTCCCGTCAAGGGGAGCACAGGCAGATAACAGGTCCACAGGAAGTAGGCAGATTGGTCAGGAGGAGTCACCCTTTGCCATTGATGCCAAAGGGGGAGAGAAAAACCTGAGAAGGAGATTGAAATCTCATGAAGAAGACCAAGTACAATGTCAGGGGGAGTTGTACTCACAAAATAGGTATGTGTGTTAACATCAATCACAAAGCGTGAGATTGTTGGATGATGTTGTCATTGATGTTAACCCATGGAGTTGACCGGGTTTGACTTTGACTAAAAACACCAGTCATTGATTTCAAACGGTTGATGAACGCTTCCTAGTAATTGTCGGATTACATCAAGTTGGTAGCTCCACTGTTGGATGGTTTGAAACCGAAGTCCTAGGGTTTGGGTTCCCTGGATTGAGGATGTACCCCGACTTTGTCGAGTATTTTAGAAGGGTCAAACCATTGATTTTGGGTTGGAGATCTAGGTCATTAGATTCTCCTTGAAGAGATGGTTCTATTGATATGAGGTATGCACCGCAATTGCTCCTGGTTTGAGATAAAATTGAGTTTGAAATTGAAAACCCAGTTTTGTGGGCTAACACCCCAGCAGGTAGTAACATGACACCTTATTCACCTACGGTTGTCAATATATGACAGTGATTATCACCACAATCTCATTATGTACAAGTGGAATAACTTCAAGAACTAAACGCAATAAACCAATCACTGACTTCACAATCTCGGTAGGACCATATGCACTAAACCAATCATTGATTTCAAACTTTAAGTAGAGTCCCTAAGGGTTAGTGTACAAATTCCTTAGCTTAAACAAACAATTTATTAATAACTATTATATTAAATTAATTTTTTTTTAAAGGAAATTGTTTTTTAAATATCCTAAAAGGCCTCCTCCTTTGTTTCCATAAAACCCGTCCTATACACTATAAAAGAAACACCTCCATCAATCATATAATTCATTAATTACTCAACAAATTTTCTTGAATTTGCTCTCTGAAATTTTCGGCCAGCTTGTGGAATCAGAGGCAAAACTTTTCGGCCTAGCTTCTAAGGCTATTAAAAGGGTTCAGACTATTTGAGGGTTTTCTTTAGTACAAAGGAGCGAACCATTCTTCTTGTCTTCAGTCTTAAGGTAAGTTCTATGCATTAACCTTTTAAAACAGTGTTTGTGATTAGGGGTTTGTGATTAGGGCATCTCCTATGTACAAATCTTTGCGGCTAGGGGCATCCAACCTCTAAGTTTCGTTCCTCCCTCTAAAGCCTGCGAATAAGAGTGTTTTGGCTTGGGCATTTTTTGGTGATTGGATTTTTGTTAAGCAACAAAGCCTAATTAAAGTTAGGTTTGTCCGTTAGGGTTGTGTGGCCTTCCTTTTATGCCTTTAAATTAGGTTTATGTGTGCTGAGGTCTGAACAATTGCTGATGCAAAATTTTGGAACAACCTTTGGTAATTTTGCCATTAATTTTCGAATCATTATGGGTCTCCTAACAGTGATGTGACTTGTGCATAACTTGATTTGATGTAGTATAGCAGTTTGATCATCTACAGCGGTTGACTATGTTGGTTGACTTGATCACAGCCACATGTAATATGACAAACAACTAAGTCAGCGACCACTGTACACTTAGAAAATTGATTGATACTATGTGTTTACAGTACTGTGACAAGGGATGAAGCTATCTATTGGCATGACTTCTTGATTTACTTAACCTAACTTGACCACAAGTTGACATGTCAATTACCTTAATGACATTTGCTTGACATAGCAAGTATGATGACAATTACTATGACCTTGACTCGTTGAGAATTGTTTTGATATCTCATGCAATATGACAGGTAGGCACTATTGTATTGACCTTGTATTGACTTATGACTGTCAAATGGCTTGGTACATGTTAAGGTCCTAATAACTCATCATTGATTTGAGTTGACTTGATTTAATAACAATTAAGTTGACTTATGACTCTTGACTTTGAGTAGACTTGATATCTAGACACAAACAGTATGCTTTTAAACATAACAATGATCATTCAACCGTTAACCTTGTGTTGGCTTGACCTAATGAGTGATATATCCTTGGTCAGTGACAATTGGCTTAGTACATGGAACTTGACTATAGACTCTGACTCATTGATAGCATGCGACATTTTGCCCTGACTTTGACTCATTGTTAGTAGATTTGACATCTCACAAACAAGATAACAATCACCTTGACTTTGACACACTAAGTCATAACATGTATGATGACAACTACCTTGACTTTGCCTTTGACTTAGTAAGAGTAGATCTCATAGACATAACACAGATGTTGACATTTTGACTTTGACTAGACTTGACACTCTACATGCAAAATGATGACTAACTGACATAACAAGTTATTGATATGTTGACTTTGACTAGTAGAACCTTGAGTTGACAATGACTATGATAACTTGAGTAACATAATTATGACCTTACAAGGTAACAGGATTTTGAGGATACATCGCCTTATTGTATAGCTTAGTGAAGTGACAATGGATAGTTGTGTGTGAGCGGTACTCAGCAGTGAAGGAACATATGCTAGTAGCTCTCTGTGGGAAGAGCTTGAGAGTAGTGGTAGCAAGTCATAGGTATGACCAGCGTCATCTGGGATTGTGCCATTCTCAGACACATGAATTCGACACTTGTAGAAATACACTATGATTGGTCCAATGATGCGACAAATAGTCATTAATGAGTAGTGCAATGACAGTATGAGTCTGCGCAAAGACAGTGATGTATAGTTTCCAGTGATGTGCAGTTGGCAGTGATGTATAGTGATCAGTGATGAGCAGTGTTCAATGATATGCAGTGATTGTTCAATGGGTTGACTTGACAATGATCAGTTGAGCAACATTGTGCAAGAGGATTTGACAAGATACACATATCGTGGAGAGTATTATTATCTTCATTACAACCTTCTTATATTGATTCAAAGGAAATGGGGATTCAGTCTAAAAATTGTGAAACATGGTCTGCTGGCTCTTCAAGGTAGCAGGGTGGTGCAATGCAAGTGATTGGAGTCACCTTCAAGTTGTGATTTGAGAACATTGGGTGGCATGGTGCTGCTAGGGCAAGTCGTAGCCTGCACAAGGAGTTGTGGTATCCCTTCAGGTGTGGATGATAAACTACATGGCGACAAAGCATCTTTTCTGACAGCAGCTGGTAAACAAAGTGTTCGGACACTCTTCAAGTTGTCGCCTAACTTACAAGGCGTTGGGGTATCCTTCCAGCTGCAGTAGGGTATTATGGTTTAGTAGTGTCCTACAGGTTGTAGTCTGTAAATCAGGAGGTTGATGATTCCCTCAATTGTAGCTGAAATCTTGATGTAGTTACTTTTCTTTTAAAGAGGAGAAGACAATTACTAAGAAGCATTTTGTGGATTTTGACCCAAAGGAGGTTTTCCACCTAAAATATTTGTGTTTTATTATATCTTTTTGCATTGGGTGCATTAATGCTAATTGGGCTGGAAATATTATTAACATGAAGAGCAAGAAGGAAAAGTGGCTCTAATCGTGCGACCAGACTCGATCCTACAACCAACGAAAGATCACAGTTAAGCTACACCATCTGATTGCAACTTCATTGATACTCGCCATCCCCTCCTACTCTCTACGATCCTCATGATAGCTGCATAGCGTAGGAACATGTGCTCCTTCACCATGACCTACATTGTCGGTTGGACTCTGCGTCATCTCCCAGGAGTTGCAGTACTTTTCAGAGTTAGTGATGGATGTCGAGCTCGTAGACTTTTCTGAAGACCTCTATGAGTCTATGTCCATTTGGACTGAGCCTTCACAACGGTCATTATCAATGGATGCACCGGCGGCAAGCAATCTACCGGCTTCCCCATTCAGTGATTCTATGGTTTCCCCGGCGTATTCCCTAGATAACCCTAGCCCTACTATTTTGGTGCCCGTTCAAAGTGTTAGTCATGTGTCCGTGGGATCTCTATTTCATTGTTACCCTGATGACCCCCTACTCTTTAACATACCTGAATTCTCTTCCCCATCTCCTTCATCGCTTCATTTTTTGGATGCCTGTCTTGAAGTTCACCCTCCGACGTCCTCCTTTGTTGATCTGGGACCCTCTAGGGTTTTCACCTCTGTTTCACTCACTCACTCACTCCTCTCCACCATCTTGCCTCCCCCTTCCCCCATCTGTTTTGGCTCCCCCCTACTCTGGTTATTTCGAAGGAACCCCCACCCAGCAACCTGATAACTCCACTTCCTATGGCTGATGTCATTGGTACAACTAGTAGGGTTCTAGTTGGAAGGGTTCACGGTAGGCATTACATCGCTTCTCACCTGCGAAAGTGGATCTCGGAGATCTAGGGTCAGATATTGGATGTGTTATTGTTGGTTGTCACTATGCCAAAGGGTTGTGTTTCTCTCCAATTCCACAGTGTTAAACAAGCAGACTGGGTCCTTACTAAATTCTAGCACATAGAAATGGTACATGTATTACTTAAAAGATGGAGTCCCCTTTTCAATCTAGATCGAGAACAGTTGGGTGTGTCTATTTGGGGTAGCATAGGATGTGCTCTAGGCCACAAATTTTGCAGGGAGGCTTGGGCACATGTATTCCAAAAAATCGAAAAAGCGTTTTGGGAAATTCCACTAGGAGACAGTTATATTAAAATAATTAATATTTTTAATGGAATTCCTAAGTCTAAACTTAGGAAAATTGAAATATTAATGGGTATTAATACAATTGTGGGTGTAACTTCTAGAAAAAGACGAAGAACAGGGGCAGGGATAGTTGGGTTGGAGTATCTTCTCTAGAACCTTGAATACTCAGCAGAGAGGCAAAGAAGCACCAGCGGAGGCAGTGCAAACCAAGGAAGGACTGACGCTTGGCCAGGAGGGCCCACGCAATGCTTGAAGCAAAGCCAGAAGGGGCGGTGTAGAGGAAGAGTTGTCTTACAGAAGAAGTCTAGAATTTGTTGGGGCATTGTTGGATCAGCTAGGAGGGTTCACGTCAAAGCTCCACGAGTCAAGGAGACCCTGCGCAAAGCTGACAAAGAGCCTCGGAGAGCTCCACACAGGCCAACACAGTTACTGCGAAGGGGTAGCGCAATTGTAGCTGGGAGCAGTCAATTCAGCTATCGAATCAATCGGGATTTTCCAGGTCGAGTGAGGTAATCTCACTAAGTTTTCTACCAGCGTTCTTTTCTCTATAACTGGATTGTCGGCAAGGCATCCAGAGATGTATTCGAAACAACTGCTTAATGAACATAAACCCTCAGAACTATTGCACCGTTTTCCCGCATTGGGTTTTTCCAGGGAAATTTATCCAAAAATAACGACGTCCATTGTGTTGTATTTTTTTTCTTGCTCAGTATCTTGTTTCCGCTCATAATTTAATTAAGTGAAGGTTGCAGTGTATGTATTACGATATTTGTCGTAGAAAACTGCAAGTAATTTGTTTAAAGGAATTTAACAAGTAGGAGTAATATCCATCAGTCGTTGCAGTAGGGGTTCCCGTTGTGGAATTTTCACATGGTGTTGGTCCAATTTGGGTTAGGCTTCCAGGGTTTCCGTTGCATTTATGGTCGGAGGACATTTTTAAGCGTATTGGGAACACCCTGGGGACATGCCTTGATCATGATAAATCTTACATTGAGACAGGGAAGATGGCCTTTGCTCACATCCTGGTTCATTTGGACACCCATGAAGGACTGAAGAAGGACTTGCAAATTCAATGGAGGAAAATTACCAGGGTACAAATTTTGGATTATGAAGGAGTTCCATTCCGTTGTTAACGTTGTCACAAAGTTGGAAACCTCTACAAAGAATGCCCCCTACCGACCAAAGAGATCCCATCTCTAGCGGCACTAGATGACACTGGGAAGGTCGGATAGACCACACAAAAGGATCATAGAGCGCCAAGGGAAGGGCCATTGAAATCAAAGTCAGTTGTGGCGCATCAAAAGAAATCAGTTGTTCCCTCGCAACCGCCTTCTCCAATGGTCACCAGAGCACGCTCTGCTGCTGCTGGCAGTATTCCGGGTACTAAATCCTTTCCTAACCTCTCTTCTCCTATTGTATCTATTGCACCATTTGCATATTCATATGATCCTCCCAGAGATGTTAATCTCTCCAGATGCAATTTGATCTCGATTTCTTGTCCCTCCTCTGTCTCCCCTTATATTTTATCTATCCCTCCTCCTGCCATCCCAACTATTCCCTTGTGTCTGACCTCCTCTATTGATGCATCATTTGAAACATCCTCCGGCCACCGATACAATCTACTATCTCTTGACAAGATGATCTCCTCCTCTGGTGGTGGATTGGGCACTTCCTCCCCCCCCACACCCCCACCCCCCGAAAATCCCGAAGATCCCCAAACCCACTAGGGGTAGACATTCTGATATCTCCAAGGCCATTCTACAAGCCAGTCTTGATGTGGCCAAAGGTAGACAACTCTCCATTGTTGGGGTTCTTAGAGTAGAGAATAACCTCCACTGGGTCCCTCATGAAGTGGCTCTCTTTCAATTGTCATGCATTGGCTAACCCTACAAAACGACTTGCCCTGGCATCTCTCCTTCCTAGCTAGATCCTTCATGCCCTTGACGCTCGAGGTCAATCAAGGGGACTTGCCATTGGAATCAATCCCAAGCCTTTGAGACTTTTCAATGTATGTGGTAGAGGGTGTTTTGGCAGCGGATGTATTCTCGGAACAACTTGAAATAGAAATATGATTGGTAAATATCTATGGCCCCTATCACAATCGTATGACATTCTGGGAGACGGTACTGAACTATTATTTCATGCAATCTGACAATATCATCCTGGGGGTGACCTCAACTTCTCTACTGGAAGAGTTGAATTATGGGGCTCCCATGCACAGAGGAACCCATAAATTGATCGTATTACCCACTTCTGGAGCACCATCATTTAATTGATATAGCGATGGCTTGTCTTCAACCAGCTTGGAGGAATAGAAGAAGTGGGGAAGCTATGCTCGCCTGGAGACTAGACCGATTTCTGATTAAGGAAGCCCTAGAAAAACTTGCTCTATACAGACAATGGGTGGGCTCGGGGGGCATCTCTAATCAATCCCCGATTTACATTGATATCTCTGGTATGATGCCCAAACCTAAATCACCCTTCAAATTCAATTCGGCGTGGCTCATGGACGAGAATTATCTCCAGCTTGTCAGAGAGGCCTGGACAGTTGATCTACCTCCCCTGGGACAGTCTACGGCTGCTAACTTTGCCTATAAGCTCTTGGGCAAGGAACAAACGCAGACATGATGAGCAACTGCTCATTAACATTGAAGAAGAATTAGTCGGCGCTAAAGACCCTAGCAGAGGAGGCTTCTCATCCGCTGCAGCAAAAGATTGTATCATCAAACTGGAATCATAAAGGAAAGGGAGGATAGCTAGAGCCTCAAAAGTAGAGTTATTTGGCTATAAGCTAGAGATGGCAACACCAAGTTCTATCACCATTTTGCCAATGGATGAAAATCCATCAACACCATATGGTCCCTGGAAGATGAGGAAGGTCGCTCTTATTCTTCCTTCAATCAACTTGAATCCCTGGTTGCCTCCCATTTTGGTCATCTTTTCAAAGCTCCACAGGAGGCTACTTTAGCAGAAATCATAAAAATTGTCGGTCTCTTTCCCAAGTTTGTTGATGATGACACAACGAAGGATTTGAACAGACCTGTATCAATGGGGCAACTGGAAATTGTTCTCAAATGGTTTAATAAAGACAAGAGTCCGAGTCCGGATGGTTGGCCCATTGAATTCTATCTAACCTTCCTCGACTTGTTGGGTCACGATCTTCTTCGGGTGGTTGAAGAATCCAGGATCAACGGAAGTATGTATAATGCCTTTAACTCTACCTTCATTTCCCTTATTCCTAAATCAGATTTGCCCTGCACTTTCTCTAATTATAGACCAATCTCTTTATGCAATTGCATATACAAGATTATTGCAAAAATCATTGCCAATCGGATCAAGCCCATTCTCTCCCAATATATATCTCATGAACAGTTCGCTTTCTTGGACAATCATCAGATCCATGAGCCCATTGGGATTGCACAAGAAGGGCTACATTCGATGAACACAAGAAACATCAAGGGCATGATTCTCAAGAATGACCTTGCAAAACCATTTGACAAAACTAGTTGGATATACATTCGGATGCTTCTGACACACCTGGGCTTTCCTATCTCCGTCATCAACTGGATCATGTGTTGTATCTCATCTGTCTCATACAATGTCCTTATTAATGGAGCAGCTTTCATGCAGAGAGAGGACTTAGACAAGGGTGCCCCTTATCGCCCCTACTCTTTCTTTTGGTAATGGAGGGCTTGAGCAAACTTATTATCGATGAACGGAACTCTGGGAGACTGAAAGGCATCGAGATTGCTAATAATTGCATCATTACACATCTCTTTTTCCCGGATGATGTACTCATCTTTTTGAATGGATCTATTAGTGATACCTGGGTCTTCAACTCTGTACTTAAGTTGTTCTGCAAAGCGACAGGTATGATGTGTAATAATTCGAAATCTACATTATCAGCTCATGCAAGCTCACAGCGCAAGACATATTTTGCCTTACAAAGGTTTCCTTTCACCTCATTGAATTTTGAGGATGGGTTCAAATACTTAGGATTCCATCTCAAACCTAACAATTACAGAATTGTTGGTTGGACGTGGTTGTTAGCCAAGATTCAGAAAAGGTTGAATATTTGGCAGCACAGATGGCTCTCTCGTGCAAGCCGCTTAGTTCTCATCAAATCAGTTCTTGAGGCGACTCTGGTATATTGAATGTCTTTAGCCTGGATTCCTAAAGGCATCCTCTCCAGAATCCAACAAATATGCTGCAAATTCCTTTGGAAAGGATCCACGAAAGGACACACATTTGCTTGGACCAAATGGGATCTCATTGCCCTACCTAAAAAAACAACTTGTGGACCAAGGTTGTTAAAATGAAATACACCATCCCTCTTCGACCCATCCAATGGATCAGGAACCCTCCAGGGAACAGAATTCGCAACTCCTCGTCTGGTGTGCTATACTAAATTCCATTGAATTCTTTCGTAGCGAATTAGTTTGGAGGATCGGAACGGGCAGTCAAGTTAGCATAGGCAAAGACCCTTGGTCTGGCAGCTGCAATGCATACACCCTCTCTCCTGGCCTCATACGTTTCTTAGAGCAAGCAGGTATCTCCACTCTTGACCAAATTGCTGACCCAAACATCATTACTTTATTCTCACAAGCATTGAAATCTGCTCCAAAACTTCACATACCTGCTGAATGGGAACAGGAATGGACAGGCTACATTGATGCCCGTATGAATCTCATATTAGAATTTTTGACATAGATGATGAGCTACTATGGACTCTTTCAATATGGCAGATTACACACCCAAGGAATGGCATACTCATATATATATATATATATATATATATATATATATATATATTATGTGTTGATCATAAACCACCTCTATTGAACTGGTGGTGGCGTCCCTTATGGAAACTGAAAAGCCCCCCTAAGGCAACACTCTTCATGTGGTGTATCTTGCGCAATAAAGTGCCCACTGGCGACAACTTCAAAAAAGATCTTTCTATGGACCCTCTCGGTGTGCCCTATGTAGAAATGCCGAAGAAAGTATTGATCATTTATTCCTACGTTGTCCCATTATCATTGCTTTTTGGCAAAATATATTACAATTGCACAATATCAACATACCCTGCACTGGTCATGACTTTCCTACAGCCTGGCATACATGATCGACCCCTGCAAAATTCGAAATCTCCATCTGCTTGTCTGCTGAGGTATTTGGCTCAGTAGGAACTCAATCATCTTCCATAACAGAACACCAAACTGGGCAGTGACCTTTGCACATATATCCCCTCTCTATCACCTAATGCCCTAGGATGAACCTAAGCAACCCAACATGATTATCACGGCAGAGAACATTGACAAATCATTCCCATGGACTTATTTTGATGGATCTACACAGCCTGATGGTTGTTGGGGGGGCGGTTTTATATCTAAATGAGGATCAGCTTATCAAATTAAAAATGGGACTTGGTCGTGGCACTAATAATTTTGTTAAACTGAGCAGCCTCATACACCTATCTTTCTCATTAGAAAAGGGTTGTAGAAATTTACAGATTTTTGGTGACTCCAAAATCATCATAAATTAGTTCAACCAACAATCTACTTGTCATGTGCACACGCTACCGAATCTTTTAGACGAAGTTCTACTATTAAAATCTCAATTTGACTCGATTTCATGTCACCATATTTTCAGGGAAAGAAATCAACTTTCCGATCAGCTTTCCACGTGATCACTAGATGATACAAGATCAGGCCAGGCACACTTTTGTCAATACTTTCACAGGCCATTTGTTGATCAGCCCTCTCACGGGGCAGCTTTGCCATGATTTTGGATATATATTTTGGATATGATACTACCTGCATATTATATTTTCTGAACTATAGAAAACAAAAATAATAATAATTATTATTATTATTATTATTATTATTATTATTATAAAAGAAAACAACAAACATACAAACAAACAAACAAAACTTATACCATGTATATTTATCAGTGGACATCAGGTTATAGTTATGTAACAGACTTATTTACTATGTATGTGGCAATGCCGCCAGATTTTGATATATGTTTTCTGTTGAAGCATCTACAACATGTAATTTTCTCTACTTAATGAAAGTTAGGATTTTTCCTTGGGGAAAAAAATCTTTATGCATTGTTGTATGGTGTTGTCTACTATTGATTATTGTTTATCATTATTGAAGAACAACAACAATAATAAAGAAGATTAACTAATGCTCTAAAAATAATTGTTATGAAATATTGATTCAGCCCCCCCTAAGAGGAGAGCAAGTCTGAAAGCTAATATTAATAAATAATAAAAGGCATCAAACTTGTGGTAAGCTTGTCTAACGTATGGTTCGACTTCAAACTGTTAACAGGGTAGACATAGGACAAGTCAGAAGAATAACATACATTTATCAGTTTGAATCGAGACTGCAGATTGGTATGCATTCATGTGGGAGAAATCGCACTCATGGGCAAGTAAAATCCCAATGACTATAGATACTCAGTATGAGAAACAATGTTTGAATTAGGATTTGAGGCGTAAGTGTGTGCCCGCAATAATAGCATTTGAATGTGGTTGAGTTCAAATGCATTTCTGTTCCAGAAGAATCAGTTGTGCGTATTCCACTTTCAGTGTAGTTAAATTCGAGTTGTCTACAATTCACATTTGTTGGAATTTTCGCGGAGTCTAGCATTGTTGACTGGCTCGATCTGGTCTAATCTCAAGTCTGGCATAGTACCATTTGTTTTGCTAGGCATTTTCATATATAAGAACGTAGAGGTAGTATCATTATGTCTTGTTGTCACATATAGCAAAGATTGTGGTTTTGGCTAGGATCGCATGAGAATATGACATGGCCATATACAAATCAGCAAGAAAATAAATCTCACGCAAGCATAGTTAAAAGAATGTGATCTGTGAAACGTAAGGTTTGCTCAGAATCATTAGAACAATTGCAAGACACGACCATAGTTTTAAAAATCGGAACCAGTGACCACTAGTCCACCTAAAAATCAGGTTTCAAACCGGGGCTAGTTAGATCTCAATGAACCTACATGATATAATTATTTTTTAATGAAAAAAACTATTTTTAAGATTTAAAACCATCATTCCAAGCCAATAGACACAAAATATGCAAAGTTTGCTCATATACATACCATGTAAAGGTGAATATATCAAAATGGCACCAAGTGCAATACATATCAGCAACAAAATATATAATAAATGATGCTCTAAATGGCCTTTGGAATTCAAAAACAATGCCTGAAAACTATGGAGCCACTCGCCTACTGCAAATCTACATATATGATATTAGTGATCAACCTTATCACTTGAAACTTCTCATCATGATCAAACTCAATTGGTTGAGTCTTGACTCCCAAACTTTGCAACTGCTTGAGTCCAAACATCTCTATTGGTTTAGTGACTTGAGTCTCAAACTTCTGAAGGCATTCTGCCCTAGTATGTCCTATTACTTCATTTGGTACTCCACATGGCTTTACATGGCCTCCCATCCCAGCGAACTGTTGCTTGAACCTGTTAATACCCCCCTCCCCCCTTCAATAGAATTTTGGCAATATTTGCAAATCATTTTGCCATCAATCATATTACAATGAGCCCATGCAGTATCCTTAGCTTTTGGAGGCATGATGACTACTACGTAGCTCAAACTCTCTGTTGTTCCACTACTCCAACAAAACCAACACCCTCAAAGCTCCCAATCAAACTCACAAAAACTCCAAATGAGATGTGTGAGGCAAATGAGGGGGTGAGCTCCTTTTAAAGGGTTGGAGAGGGTGTTTTTGGAGGCAAACAACACTTACTTTCCCTCCAAAACACCCAAGAAGCTTACTAAATGACGTCGTGTGGGTCCATTGTGGCCTTGGCAATGAACCGGCCGATTTAGGATGTAACCAGCCGGTTTGACCATAAACTGGCTGGTTCCATCCTAAACCGGTTGGTTTAGGCCAGTTTTTGTGGATTTTTGGTGAAATAGGCCCATGAACCGAGTTTTTGTCCGATTTGACCCAGTCACCCAATGAACCAGTCAATTTGACTGGTTTCCAGTTCAAACCAGACAATTTTTAAAACTATGGACACAACTAGTTTCTTTATTGAAAATAAAAGGTCAAACAAAGTCTATTAAAAAAATTTGTTGAGCCTGTCAGAAGTGAATTCATTTGTTAGAGGCTAGCACTCTGTCATTTAAATATTCGAGTTGTTTGACAACATTTTATACGTAGAACCAGTATGAGAATTTGTACTTGAATCTGTTGATTCTAAAGTTGATTTGTGTAATCATCTAGGGACCAAAAAGGTTGATTATAATATCTATTCTTGAGAATGTTAAAGTGTTAATTTTCTAGTGCTCAATGCTTGACACAAACACTTATTACAACTCCTCTTCAATTAGCAATCACTTTATCCAATAAATTCAATATTTAGCAACAATAAGCAATTTTAGATAGAACAGTAAACCAAATGCAAAATAGAATACAACTAAGAACAATAGAGACACAGCAATTTGGTCAAAGACCCAAGGAAAAACTAGTGTTTTAAAAAACAACCGTGCCAACCAAGCCATACCCCTGGTCAGTTTGACTCGGTAGATAAAACGGTTTGGTGGTAGGTTTGTTACCAAACCAACCAAGTCGGTTGGCCGACTAAGCCATACCCCTAGTTGGTCCGACTCGGTAGAAAAACTGATTCGGTAGAAAAACTGAGATGGTGACTAGTGATGTTTTACAATTTACTTTTGATTTCGAGGTTATGTGTTTTTGTTTCGATCTCTATATCATGTACATATTGGACAGTGCACTAAGTGCCATTTTGATATAATGGATATATCCATGACCCTACTTTGATCATATGTTGTCTTCTCTTTGTATCCTAATGCTTTGTGTTTGGAAACATGAATGAAAATCTTTAAAATTAAGTTTTTTCATAAATAAATAAATAAAATATTTAAAGTATTTTTTACAACGACCGAGTCATTGAAATCAAATTGGCCGAGTCGATACAAAGTCGGAGTCAGAGTTGGAGTCGACCCTCGGTCGGTTCCGAACCGGAGTTGGAGTTTTAGAACATTGGGAAAAACCCCACTAGGGGGAAAACCCTTTCCAAATTCTTGTTCCATTAGATTGTCATCAAATGGTCACCAGAGAGTCAGAGACATACAATGTCCAAATACATCAACAATGAATCAAAGATCAAAGACTTGACTAGACAAATTCAACCATCCAATATCCAACGAAAGATTAGCCCAAAAAGACAACTCTGGTCAATAGTCAAAATTGCAAATTCTGGTCAAAGTCAACAGCATTACCAGCAGCCCTAATTAGTCCTGTCAACAGACAAATCAGCCTGCAAAAGGTTTAGTCAACAATTCAAAGTATGTGGCCTCCTTTCTCCAATCGAACCTGGTCAAAGTGGCCTCCAAAAACTCGGTCAAAGCAGAGATAAAACAAATGGTCAAACCTCAACAGATTTACGGTCAAACTCAATCAAAGTCTGCGGTCAAAGTTGGTTAACCAGCCCAGAAAAGTTCGATCTCCTTCCCAATCAATTCGGCCTTCCAAAACAGAGAAATTCAGAAGTTTCAAGTAAATGAACCCAAGTCAAAGTCGGTCAACGTTATCCCAACAGAAAGTCAACGAAACAAACAGAAAATTCCTCCTTCCCTTTGCACGTGTGAGATCAGAGTTGCAATTTCAGAGCTATACGAACCAATCGAGAGAAGAGATGTGTGTGATGTTATGCCTCCAAATGATGTGACAAGAGGTGTACTTATATGTGTCCAAGGAGGTCGAATTTCCTTGCCCAGGCCCACTTGTACTTTTGTGCACATGTGGATTTCACATCAAAAATAATATTTTTCCTTCTGCAAATTAAATTCTTCCAAGGGCTAGTTGGGTCTCCAAAGGATGAGGAAGGCTTCCTAGAGGGAATTTCTCCTTGAGCTGCCAAATTTCAACATAAAGTATTATGCATACTATGGTGATCATATCAGATTGAAACATAATTCTGCTTGAAAACCATGATTATTGAGTACAGAATCATACTTGAAAAATATTTGATGATAAAAAGGTTCATTGATAATTTGACATAAGGAGGCGTTGTATTTTCTAAAGATTCCAAAGGTATACTATTTGTCTTAAGTTGCATACTGAAGAGTGCAGATGACTTCAGTGAACATTGTATGCATTGTATTATCTCTAGAAGCTTTGCAACAACATTGATATACTCACATAATAAGGTTCTCAGCTTAATGAGCAGAAAGGAAGTGGCCAGTGGTTGATATTTGTGTATGGAAAGAACTATCAGATGTTGCAGCCATGTTGTTATTGATGGGTTAGATTGATGACGAAATAGCAGAGAGTTTGACAGGGGCATTGAGGTTGTCTAGCTAGGGTTCACTACAACGGCTGATATGATTGTGCATATGACTGCCAAGAGTTTGACATTCATGCATAGCTATATTGCAGAACATGTTGTTAATGCCTATGATACAACTAGTGTTTGGGCAAAGTTTGTTCTATAGTTTGAAATGATGACCAATTAGGGTTTGATATGCAAATTGGGCAGAGGGAGAATTGTTTTGACAGCTAGGGTTCGATACATAGATTGGGCAAAGGCAGATTTGTTTATATTGACAGCTAGGGTTTGATATGCAGATTGAGCAGAAGCATAATTGATTAACAAAATTGTCTTGCAGTTGTTTTTTGATTGATTCTGAGCACAGGTGAATCCAGTCTAAAAGTTTAGAAAGGTGGTCCGTTGGCGAATCAAGGTGGCAGGGTGATGCTAGAGTAGGTTGGAGCTTGCATAGGGCATTGGAGCATCCTTTTGTTTGCAGTTGGTAAACAAGGTGTTGGAGCATCCTTTCGTTTGCAGTTGGTAAACAAGGTGTTGGAGCATCCTTCATGTTGGAGCCTTTAAATTAGGGCATTGGAGTGTCCTTTCGGTTACAGCTGGTAAACAAAGCGTTGGAGCATCCTTTAGGTTGGAGCCTGTAAACTAGGGAGTTGGAGACTCCCTCAGTTGGAGCTGAAAATATTCATGTACAATTTATTGAAGACAAAATAATAAGAAGCATTTGGTGTGTTGGATGGTGTTGTCATTGATGTCAACCCTAGGGTTTACCTTTGACAAAAACACCTATCCTTGATGTCAAACAATTAATGGATGCTTCTTAATAATTGTCTGGATTACATCAAGTTGGAAGCTCCATTGTTGGATGGTTGAACCCTAAGTTCTATGCTTGGGTTCCCTGGTCAATGGATATACCTTGAACTTGTCGGAAGTTTTTGAAGGGCAAATCAATAAGTTTGTCCCAAAGATCCACGTCATTGGATTCTCCTCGTCAAGATATTTCCAATGGTATGTGGTATGCCCAGAGAGAACTCCTTTCAGCTAAAACCACAAGGGGTGGTGACATGGCATACTTTTACTGTTTGTTAGGCATTAAATATCAAGCACGAGGGTTTCTTGTTATGTTTCATAAAAAGCTAATGTTAAAGAAGGGCATCATTAGAATTTGGCACCCAAAGGATATATTTCTCACATAGTTAAGGCTTAATTCCTTTACAATAGGGCAACAACTTCCTAGCTTAAGGCTTAAGTCAATCATTTAATAATGACTATTGAAATCGTATTCTCTAACCCATCCAACATACACATATTTTAGAAGCCCCTCCTAAGCCCAAACTTGGCCGATAAAAGAAGACTTTGTGTACATCTCCAAATATAATTTAACTCAACGATATATCATTACTCAGAAATAATTCGGTCCCCTAAGGCAAGTATTACAATGGGTTAATTTTTTTGGATCTGTTGGGTTTGAGTTCTTATTGCAGGTGGCATCCACATCATTTCAGGTCAATTTGTTTGTATTCTCTTTTGATTTGTGATTTAGCTATAGGCTTTCTGTTTAGAACACCATTTTGGGGTTTTCCTTTTTCTTTTGGCTTTCAAGGATCTTTTACAAGCAGACCTTTTTCAAGGCTCTCAACTAGGGAATCTGTTCCATGACCCTCAGTCTTATGAAAAGATTGTATTTTTATTTCGATTTTGGGTGGTTCGGTGTAGGTTTCTTTTGGTTTACATTGCAGGCACTGTATTACAGGAGCTTTGTATGTCTCAAGACCAGCGATGGAATAAGGTTACATTTGTTTCAGATCTGTGGGAAACTCTTCTTCCTTCATATGTTTGCGGTCTAGTTTGGTTGAGCTATTCTTACGGCCCTAAATCTCTAAGTTCATGTCTCAATTGGAGGTCTCGGTCCTATGTAGAGATGCATATTAACTGAAGCAGAGATGATGTCTTAGGCATGTTTGGTAACTTCTTGTGATCAAGGGTTTCATTGTTGTTTTTAGGTCTTGTGTTTTATAAACACTTGCTCTAGTCTTTGACCAGCACTATTGACATAGAGAGAACGACTTCAGATTGATTGCATTATTCAGATCAATTCGGCTCTAAGATCAGTAGTGCCTCATTGTTTGCTTTTTTAAGGAAGATCTGCAAATTGGAGTAACGAAAATATTTATATATCTATCTACGAGTCAAGCCAACCTAGTAACCAAGCCACATTCTTAGATCTAGAGACACCTTTGTTTGTTATCTGGTTGTCAATATATGACAATGATTCTCACCATAAGACAGTGGTAGTAAGGGGTTCATCGTTTGAATATCAGTGTCATGCACTAAGCCAATGATTGACCATCAATTTTGTTGAAGTAACACTACTGCTTGCTAGAAACATTTGACTGATGTATGAGCTTGATATTTATTACACTACACATTGTCAGGATACAATAGTGATACAAAGAAAATGATTCATTTAGCAATAATTGCAAGGTTTGGTCATTCATATGAAACATAAAACAAACAGATTCACCATCAGTTCGAAGAAAGGTCTACCCATATAGATATAGTATGCTACAGTGCCGATTGCGATGAAAAAGCACATTTTATGGTATATTTTCGTTATAAAAGTATATAATGGAAAAAGCACAGTTTTGAAGGATTTATGCGTAAGTCTAAGATTGAGTAAGGTCAATATTAAAGCCATTAACTATAGTAGTAAAGTAAAGTTGTTTTTGCAATAGTTAAGTATTTGTTTGGGTAGCTATAAGATAGATTCTCCTAACAAAGATCTTGAGATCACAGTTATTGCTACAACAATCAAACTATGCTACGGTTTGAGGACTGAAAATAGTGACAATTGGCAAAGCAATATAATTACGACTAAAACAGTGAACTAAAAGGTTTGCCTACATAAGTGAAGAAGTTTATACAACTTTGAATGCTTAGGACAGGTGCTTGAATGCAATGAACTTGATACACATATAGTGATATATATATAGCAGTAGCAGTGTTTGATTCATGTGATGTGATCATGGTCTTAGTGACTTCAACTTGACAATTAGAAATGATAGTTGACTTGACATATTGACCTATATATCTGACCTATTGCTCTAACACCTAGACACGGCATATTAACTTGACATATAGGCATAAAGACTTGACAGTGAGTTGACACTTACATTGGACACTGATATGATGCTTTGACTCTAACATAACATGATAAAGCAATGAAACAGAGATAGCAGCATTACATGACAATAATCTGGAAGGTACTTCATAGCTACATTTGAGCAGCCATAAGACATACACTGGTAGCCCTCCTTGAGCAGAGTTTGGGAGCATTGCAAGCAGGTAATAGGGATGACCTGAGGCACCTGGGTTTGAGCCATCATTTGATAGCAGTGCCTGACACTTGCAGCAGTATAAGCAGTTTGGTATAGTGATGTGAGTTGACTGCTTCATGATCCTTTGAATGCATATTCATGCGTAAGCAGTGCAATAGTGTAGCAGCAGTGACACTGTATTGTGCAGTGACCAGTTGATGTAACAATATCGACAGTCAGGGTTTGATGTGCAGTTTGTGCAGTGGCTTGATTTGGCATTGTGATTGGAAAGATGTCAGTTTGGTGAACAGTGTTTTACAGTGATCAGGTTGAACAGTATTGTGCAGTGATCAATGTGAGCAGCATTGTGCAGTGATCAGGTTGAGACATATTGTGCAGTGATCAAGTTGAGCAGTATAATGCAGTGATCAGTTTGAGAAGTGTTGTTAAGAGAATACTTAGAGCAGTGTTGTGCAGTGAGGCTAACTGGACTTGTCAACGATATACATATTGAGCAGAGCAGCATTATATTCATTGCACAACTTTCCTATCTTAATTCAGAGCACAGGGGGATCCATTCTAAAAATTGCAAAACGTGGTCCGTTGACTCTTCAAGGTGGTAGGGTGGTGCAAGGCAGGTGATTGGAGTCACCTTCAGGTTGGAGCCTAAAAACACTTCAGGGCGACAGGGTGGTGCTAAGGCAAGTCGCAGCCTGCAGCAGGGCATTGGAGCATCCTTTCAGTAAAAGCTGATAAATCACAGGGCATTGGAGTGTTCATCCAATTGCAACTGGTATAGAGGTGTTGGAGCCTCAGATCTAGGGCATTGGAGCGTCCTCCCAATTGCAGTTGGTAGAACAGGGTGTTGGAGCATCCTATAGGTTGGAGCCTGTAAATCAAGGGGGTGGAGCCTCCTTCAGTGGGAGCCAAAAACTTGGTGTAATTATTTCTTTTAAAGAGAATATGACAATTACTAAGAAGTGTTTGGTGGTTTTTGACTCGGAGGGGGATTTCCACCTAAATATCTTTGTTTCTACTGTCTCTATCTTTCTCCATTGTTGTGTAGTGTTGTTTACTGGTTTTGCTATCTCATACTGAATAACAATAATATTGTTGAAGATTAATTAATGCTCTGAAAAAATTAAAAAAGTAATAATTCCTAAGAACATTGATTCACCCCCCTCTCAGTATTTCCAAGACGGTGGTTTTTCTCTCGGAAGGGTTTCCACCTAAAAATATGTTGTCCATTGTCTTGATATTTGTGCATTGTTGAATGGTGTTATATACTACTCATGTGATGTTGATTTATGTTGATCTATTGTTAATGATAATAAATGCTCTGTGAAATTAAAAATACTAATTGAAGAGAAATATTGATTCACCCCCCTCTCAGTATTTCCAATAGCAAGGACTTGGTTCGGTCACGCTGATTTGGCCAGATGTGAATGGTCCAAGGGCAATCCTCTCCTAACAAGCCAGAACTTCTTGGCTAGGTACTGTTGATTTTACAAAAGGAGATAGATGAAATTCACCTGAGTAGCCATGAAGGACTTTGGTCGGGTCATGTTGATTTGACCCGCTGTCCCAATATTTCTCACTTGTGATAGATGTGTATCTATGATGGATTTGAAGTGAGGGAAGGTGGTTCATTAAATGGAAGAGTTTAACAAAAATATTAGATTTGGCAGAAGCTAGTAAGACATTCCACGAAAAACCCTTTTTAAAGATGGCTACACGAGACCTAGGGTTGAGATATATAGCGAGATATGAGTGCATCAAAGACCAAGGTAGATAAGAGAAAAGGCAATGAACCATCTACTTCAACAAGTACTAAAGAAAATTCCTTCAAAGAATCCCCAAATTGAATGATTAGCTTCTAGGGTTCCTCTCGGTGTGATGACAAGGGCATCAAATTTACGAAGATTCCACCATGGGAATTCCACCAAAACTTGAGGATCCCTAGAGGACACACTAAGGAGGAAGTCTATCCATGCGAAATTCAAAACGCCCTCCTCCAAAAAGATTTTGCACCAAGCCCTAGGGTAGCCTCCTTATCCCTAAGGGGACGAAAAGCGAGAGAGAAAAGAGAGGTAATTCCAAAGTTGTGATCACTAAGGATTTATGATTAGTGCCTAACCACTGGGAGGATTAGAGTCAAGGATAATCTCAATCTGGGGCACTCGCTCTTCAAGGAGACCTAAGAGAAGCAGTTTCGCTGCTCCTTCAAATATTTACACTTCGTTGACACTTGTTAATGGAGTTTCAAGCATGAAATGCATCAATTCCTCTAGGAATATTCATTCATTCACTATCTGAGTAATACATGCAAAATTTCCCAATAGTTTCAATTTCTAGACAATATTTCAATAATTAGCGCACATTAATAACCATGAGACTATTCCATGCATTATATATTAACAAAAACGGAAATTCATCAATAAAGAGCACATACAAGATAGTGAAGAACATATCCATCCATAACAATCCCAATAAGAAGCTCCAAAAAGATAGCGAAAATATCCAAACATCAAAATTCATCCAAATTCTTCTCCAAATTGGAAGTCCAAAAATCACCAATAATGTATCGAAAATCCCAAGTGTGATGGTTCAGAATGTGACTAGGTCTCACCTATTTATACAAGTGCTAAGAGTTCAAATTACAAATGACAAAGCCACTCCATGTGCCAAATGTGCTAAGTAATCCACCCATGGTTACAAGCCAGCCATGATAGCCTTTAAAAATTGTTTTATTTTCCCTCCAAGCCCACACTAGGATGATTTCATGCATGTGTGGAGGCCTAGAAGGGAAACGTTGAGGCCTTTTGTGCTCAAAATGTGAGAGAGCACCTCAAAAATTATGATGAAGAGGGCCATGCCCTCCTCCATATTTCGCAAAACATCTCCAAACCCCTATTTGGGCCTTGTGGGCTCCAAATGGGTCTCATGGGTCTCCAAGTGGCTCAATAATCAAGTCGATGCTCCATCAATGAGGGCTAGAAGATGACACATGCCCTCCCATATCTCCCTAGGAAAGACATAACATCCTCTGGGCCTTGGATCAGTTGCCAAGTGTCGAATGCAATGTGTACCCGGCTAGGGCATCCTAGTCGAAGTGCATCATCATCTTGAATAACTCGCAAATGAACAAGCAAATGGTGGTGTTGAAGAAGCCCATGTTGTAGCAATCAATTGCTCTACATGAATGGAAACCCATGGCTCTCAACGCTCACCCTATAAATGCCATTGTGATCCTATGGATATTGAGAAATCAATGCTAGTAGACTTAGGGTTAAATTTTTCTTTATTGATAATTATGTGTGAATTATGTTGGCTTCTTTTACTTATTTGTTATATTATCTTTCATCAAGCAATTACCAAATTATGTGTGTGTGAAGATCACAAAACAAAAGACACAAGATGTAGGCACTCTGCCAAGTCAGCCTCCTCTTCTAGCTACTTCAACCCAAAATTTCGACCTTGAAGCAACAGCACTTCGTCCCAGAAGATAGCAACAACAACTTCGACTAGACAAGGAAAAATTTGATCTCCCAAAGGAATCCAAATGAGAGAGAGAGAGATAGACCAAAACTTCAATTTTCTCTTTTCCTTCCTCTTTCTCCAACTTCACACTTCTTTCAACCTCCTTTTCTTCTTCGCACTTTTCTCGCTCTTTCTTCTGGATATCGAACTTATGAGTGACAGAGAGAGAGTGCTCCAAATGATTTTGATATCCTTGTATATATAGGCTTGAAGAGAGGTCGAATTAACTAGGGAGGTATTCATAATAACATATACAAGTACAAGGAAGATCTCAAACAATATGAACTATGAAGAGTTTAGGGACCGCAATACCATGGACTAGATTCCTAACCAGGACAATCTATCCAGGGTCAAGTACAAGGAAGATCTCAAACCATATGAACTATGAAGAGTTTAAGCACTACAATGCCATGGACTAGATTCCTGACCAAGGCAATCTATCCAAGGTCCTCCAACTGTTTAGGCACGCATGATGACATGGACTAGATTCCTCACCAGGGCAATCTATCTAGGTGGGACTAAGATGGACTAAAGCTTTCAGTCAGTCTACGTACCATCAGGCTTACTTGCTAACCATCAACCTAGGGATCCAGGTGTATATCCAAGGTTAGAGCTCCATGACCAATGTCACCCTCCTTACTTCGGGATCCAGACATCAACACATACTGTCGGTCAGATGTCCTCCCAGGCAATGTGTTTCACACACAAAACTTAAACAAATCTCATCCAATCTTTTATCATTATCAACAAAATCAGCAATATCAACTAAACCAAGCATGCTTCTAAGATATTCAAACTTCTTATTAGGAAGAGACTTTGTTAGTATATCAGCTACCTGATCGTCTGTTGGGACATACTGTAGCTTCGCGATCCCATCCTACACCAAGTTCTTAATGTAGTGGAACTTATTGTTGATATGCTAGCATGAAACACGGGATCTCCAGACATCTTGATGCAACTTTGATTATCACAATTTATCACAGTAGGATCCAGAGGCTTCTCGAACAAATCTGTCAAAAGCTTTCTCAACCATGCAGCCTCCTTTCCAACTTCACATTCAGCCACATACTCTGCTTCAGCACTACTTAAACCAACAAGATCTTGCTTTCTACTCATCCATGAGATCATGGCAGATCCCAAACTAAAGCATCCACCTTTAGTGCTTCTTCCATCAGTCTCGCTGCCACCCTAATCAAAATTTGTGAAGCCGATCAACTTGACTTCCTTGCTATCGTACTTTAGGCAATGATATATAGTGCGACGACGGTATCTCAATATATCGTTGGCAGCTATCCAGTGATCATGACAAGGCTCCAACTTAAACTGACTAAGAATGTTCACAGCAAAGCATATATCTGGCCTAGTATTTACAAGATACATCAGTGAACCCATCAACTAACAATAGGAGGTAGGAACTACGAGACTTGAGTCAAAGCTCCTCAACTTCTTGAGATTGGTGATCATAGGAGTAGTCATGTGCTTGGAATCCATCATCCCAAATTTCTGGAACAAATTGATGATATACTTTCCTTGCCCCAAATATATCTCCTTGGACTTTTGCCATACTTCCAGACCTAGGTAATTGTGCATCAGTCTTATATAATTCATCTCAAATTCAGCTGCCAACATCTTCTTGCATTCTTGTATCCTTCGTTCCACACCTGTAATGAATAGATCATCCACATATAGTACAATAATGACTAGCTCATTATCCACAACCTTGATGTAGAGATTTGGATCAGTATAACTCTTCACGAACCCAATTCTTATAAGGTGTGCATCCATCCCTGCATACCATGTCCGAGGAACTTGCTTCAAACCATATAAGGCCTTCTTGAGTCTGCAGACATGAGCCTTCAAGTTGCTCAATGTATACTTCCTCATCGAGTCCCATTCAGAATTGTTGTCTTCACATCCATTTGATGGATATTCCATCCCGTTGTAGGAGCCAATCAAACCAAAGATCTAATGGTAGTATACCTTGCAGTGGGTGCAAAGGTTTCTTCATAATCTATGTCTTCCTTTTGAGAGAAAACCCTTGCAACAATCTAGCTTTGTATTTATCTTTACTTTTATCAACGGCATGCTTGATCTTGTAGATCCATTTGGAGGTGACAACCGATTTGTCACTAGGTCTAGGAACGATTTCCCAAACCCCATTCTTCATGATGGATAGATATTCTTCCTGCATTGCCTTCTTCCATACTTCTTGATGAGCAGCTTCTTCAAATGTAGATGGTTCACCTTCAATCAGTTTTGTCATATATGCAGCATATCCAGAATATATTTTTGGCCTTTTGCTTTCTCTAAAGGTTCCATTCATAACTCCATGTCCTTTAGCATCTTCAAGAGTAGCTTTTAACCAATTTCGCCTCTTTCTTGTGTTCAATATGATCACAAGTTGAATAGGCTCACTGTTATAGCTCTGATACCACTTGTTATAGATCTGATCCAGAAATATATGATAATAGAAATATACCCAAGAAATAACAAGATCTGAATATAGATAGAAATGCTTTTTTATTAATCAAACACTTAAGGTAGGGCAACACCATAGATTCACTCATTAAGGAAGGAGAACACTCCACAAGCCTTATGCTTGTTCATACAATATTCCTTGACATCTCTCAATGGGAAGTCTCTAGCCTCTATATAGGCCTCATACATACAATACCATGGGCCATTACCATGGTCCCCTCAATACCATCTATCTAATACCATTGGCTTATTACATTATTGCTAACTACTTGTGGTCCTTTACATGATATGGGTTAACCACTTATTTATTACTATGGCTCATCCCATTATTACATTATACCCTTGGGTACCTCCCTTTGTACCCCATATTATCCCCCCTACGTATACTACATTCCACCCCGCTTAACATGTTTTGTCCCCAAAACATGGGAAGAACACAAATAATAAGATCTACTCAAAAGAGTAGTCCACTGGTACCATGCACGTGCATCTAGCCATCCCAGAGAAAGGTGAGCTCTCGATCTAGATGGTGCCTCGCTCGCTTGAGATGGAGGTTGACCCTAGCGGCTCTTCTGTGTTGATGTGTAGTAGGTCAATCGTCGCCCCTCTCTATCTGTCCTTCTTCTTCTTCTTGAATTGCAGATGGATTGTCGTGTTGTACTTCTTATTCTTCGAATATAGGTGGATCTTTGTCATCGGAATCAACAAAAATGTCCTTGGACCTTTTGTAGGCATGATTTTCATCAAATATAATGACCCTAGTTACTTCAATATGTCTTCCTTCCTTGATGTAGATTTTGTATGCCTTTGAGGAGAGACTATAGCCAACAAAGATCCCTTTGATGCTTGTAGAATCTAATTTCTTTCATTTGTCCTTTTGAATGTGGATATAGTCAGGACTCCCAAAGATTTGGAGATTGGTCCACACTTAGCTTCTTCCCTATGAATGCTTCCTCAGGTGTCATATTTTCAAGAATTCTATGAGGACTTCTATTTTGAATGCATACCGCTGTCATTGCTGCTTCTCCCCATGAAATTTTGGTAAGTCTTGATTAAGAAGCATTGTTCGTATACCTTCTTCAATTGTCTTATTCTTTCTTTCGGCCACTCCATTTTGTTCAAGATAGTAGGGAACAATAAGCCCTCTCTTAATTCCTACTTCTTTACAATATGCAATCATTTTTTTAGAAGTGCATTCCCCACCATTGTCAGATCTCAAAGTCTTTATTTTTCTTTTGGTTAGGGTTTCCACTTCAGACCTAAACTTCTTGAATTTTTCAAATACTTCATCTTTTTTCTTGAGAAGGTAGAGCCATGTCTTTCTAGAGTGATCTTCAATGAATGTCACACAGTAAAGATAACCTCCAAGTGATTTGACAGAAATAGGCCCACACGCATCAGAATGAATGAGGTCTAATATTTCTTTAGACCTTGTTTCACTATTTGAAAATGGTTTTCTTGTATGTTTACCCAAAGATCATCCCTTGCAAACTCCTTCATGATCTTCTTTGATATCGAGGATGCCATGATCTAGTTGATTAAGAGTGGGAATGACCTTGTAGTGATAGCTCAATGGGATTGATTTCCATATGAACTACGGCTTGAGGAGGTGGTGTAATAACTCTATATAAGCTTCCTTCACGAACTTCAATAACCCTAAGCTTTATCAATACTTGAATCTTTTCCCCAAACCAAGAACTTTCCATCAACAAAAGCAACTTTATCCCCTTTATCTTCTAAGCAAGAAGTTGAGAGCAAATTCTTTTTCAAACCTGGAACATATTGTATGTTGTTGAGTTGTAGTTTAGCTCCATTCTCCAACTTCAAGGTTGTTGATCCCAAGCCTCTAACAACATAGCTTTTGTTGTCTCCCAATTCTACTGCATGAGAAGATCGTTCCTTTGATATAGTTTGAAGTTGTTTACTTTCCCCTGTCATATGCCTTGATGCTCCACTATCAATGATCCATGCATTATCATCATTAAGTGAACCTGTAAGTGCAGCTAAGAACCCTTGACTTTTGAACTTGTTGAATAAGCACTAGAAGATCTTCTTGATCCAACTTCCTGCAGTATTGAATCCCATTCTTATCATACAGGGAGTAATCATTTCCATCAAGCCAACAAAGTGATCTTCAATCTTCTTTGACCTTAGCTTTGAAACCATGTTGAGAAATCAATGCTAGTAGAATTAAGTTTAGATTACTTGTGAATTATGTTGCCTTCTTTTACTTATTTGTTATATTATCTTTCATCAAAAAATTACCAAATTACATGTATGAAAATCACAAAAACAAAAGACACAAGATGTAGGCACTCTACCAGGGCAAAACCCCTATCAAGGGAAAAACCCAGTCAAAATCTCTTATTTCAATAGTTTTCTTGAGAATCTTCAACCTAGACACATACCTCCTCCAACCACCAAGTCAACTCTTCTTCCAGCGGCTTCGATCCAGAATTTGGACCTTGAACCAACAGCACTTCGACCCAGCAAATAGCAGCAGCAACAACAACAGCGACGTCAACTAGACAAGGAAAACTTCAATCTCCCAGAGGAATCCAAACAAAGAGATAGCCCAAAACTTCGATTTTCTCTTTTCTTTCCGCTTTCTCCAACTTCGCACTTCTTTCAGCCTCCTTTCCTTCTTCGCACTTTTCTAGTTCTTTCTTCTAGATATCGAACTTACGAGTGAGTGAGAGAGTGTTCCAAATGAATTCACTCTCCTAGTATATATAGGCTTGAGGTGAGGTCGAATTGCCCTGTTTGAGACCGACTTGATCTCCTTGAGGCTGACTTGGTTTGGAGGTGTCAAATACCTAATTTGACTCAATAATAAACCTTTCTACATGATTCAAAAGCCTAAGAAGGAGTCTCTTTAAATGGACAATAACTCTAATGACTCAAATAAATCCTAGAAGTCCTCAATGGGGACTTTGACCTTAAACATGATGACCCAAGCATGAAACCCATGTTTTAATAAGTCATTGTGATAATAATAAAAAAACTCTTTTTTCATTCTTTTGACAAGTACATTACATAATGACTCAAATACATTTATGAAGACCGAACCTAGTTACATTTTTCAACACTCCCTCTTAACTAGGGAGGTATTCATAATAGCATATACAAGTACAAGGAAGATCTCAAACTATATGAACTATGAAGAGTTTAGGCACCGCAATGCCATGGACTAGATTCCTGACTAGGGCAATCTATCCAAGGTCCTCCAACAGTTTAGGCACTCATGAAGCCATGGACTAGATTCCTGACCAGGGAAATCTATCCGGGTGTGACTAAGATGGACTAAAGCTTTCAACCAATCTAGGTACCAGCAGGCTTACTTGTTAACCATCAACCCAGGGATCCAGGAGTGTATCTGAGGTCAGAGCTCCATGACCAACGCCACTCTCCCTACTTCGGGATCCATATATCAACACATAGTGTCGGCCAGATGTCCTCCCTGGCAATGTGTCTCACACACAAAGCCTCAACAAATCTCTTCCAATCTTTTATCATCATCAACAAGATCAGCAATATCAACTAAACCAAGCATGCTTCTAAGATATTCAAACTTCTTATTAGGAAGAGACTTTGTTAGTATATCAGTTACCTAATCGTCTGTCGGGACATACTGTAGCTTCACGCTCCCATCCTGCAACAAGTTCCTAATGTAGTGGAAATTATTGTTGATATGCTTAGCATGAAACACGAGGATCTCCAGACATCTTGATGCAACTTTGAATATCACAGTTTATAAAAGTGGGATCTAGAGGCTTCTTGAACAAATCTGTCAGAAGTTTCCTCAACCATACAACCTCCTTTCATACTTCACATGTAGCCACATACTCTGCTTCAACACTGCTTAAAGCAACAAGATCTTGCTTTCTACTCATCCATGAGATCATGGCAGATCCCAAATAAAAGCATCCACTTGTATAGCTAATTCCATCAGTCTTAATGCCACCCCAATCAGAATCTGTGAAGCCAATCAGCTTGACTTCCTTGCTATCGTAGTTTAGGCAGTGATGTATAGTGCCACAAAGATATCTCAATATATGTTTGGCCGCTAGCCAGTGATCATGACGAGGCTCCAACTGAAACTAACTAAGAATGTTCACAGCAAAGCATATATCTAGCCTACTATTTACCAAAAACATCAGTGAACCCACCAACTGATGATAGGAGGTAGGGTCTACGAGACTTGAGTTAGAGCTCCTCAACTTCTTGAGATTGGTGATCATAGGAGTAGTCATGGGCTTGGAATCCATTATCCCAAATTCTTGCAACAACTTGATGATATATTTTCCTTGCCCCAAATATATCTTCCCAAGCTTTTGCCATACTTCCAAACCTAGGTAATCGTGCATTAGTCCTAGATCCTTCATCTCAAATTCCGCTACAAAATCTTCTTACATTCTTGTATCCTTCGTTCCACACCTGTAATGAATTGATCATCCACATATAGTAGAATAATGGCATGCTCAGTATCCACAACCTTGATGTAGAGAACTGGATCAGCAGAACTCTTCACAAACCCAATTCTTATAAGGTATGAATCCATCCTTGCATACCATGCCCTAGGATCTTGCTTCAAACCATGTTATACCTTCCTGAGTCTAAAGACATGAGTATCTTTGCTATTTACTTCAAAGCCTTCAAGTTGCTCAATGTACTTCCTCATTGATAGTTCCATTCAGAAATAGTGTCTTCACATCCATTTGATGGATATTCCATCCCATTGTAGCATCCAATGAAACCAAAGATCTAATGGTAGTATACCTTGCAGTGGATGCAAAGGTTTCTTCATAATTTATGCCTTCCTTTTGAGAGAAACCTGTTGCAACAAATCTAGCTTTGTATTTGTCTATGCTTCCATCAACAACCTACTTGATCTTGTAGATCCATTTGGAGGTGAGAAACAATTTGTCACTAGGTCTAGGAACGATTTCCCAAACCCCATTCTTCATTTTGGATTGATATTCTCCCTGCATTGCCTTCTTCCATACTTCTTGATGAGCACCTTCTTCAAATGTAAATAGTTCGGCTTCAATCAGTTTTGTCATATATGCAGCATATCCAAAATATCTTTCCAGCGTTTTACTTTCTCTAAAGGTTCCTTTTGTAGCTCCATGTCCTTCAGCATCTTCAAGAGTAGCTTTTAACCAATTTGGCCTCTTCCTTGTGTTAGGTATGGTCACGGGTTGAATAGGCTCACTTGGTCCTTCTTTCTTCTTGAATTATAGATGGATTGTTGTGTTGTACTTCTTCTTCTTCGAATATAGTTAGATCTTCGCCATTAGAATCAATAGGAATGTCCTTGGATCTTTTGTAGGTATGGCTTTCATCAAATATAACGTCCTTGCTTACTTCAATATGTCTTCCTTCCTTGATGTCGATTCTATATGTCTTTGAGGAGAGACTATAGCCAACGAAGATCCCCTTGTTGAGAAATCACTGCTAGTAGAATTAGGGTTAGATTTCTCTTTCTTGATAATTACTTGTGAATTATGATGCCTTCTTTTACTTATTTGTTATATTATCTTTCATCATGCAATTACCAAATTATGTGTGTATGAAGATCACAAAAACACAAGACACAAGATGCAAGCACTTTGCCAGGGCAAAACCCCTATCTAGGGGAAAACCTAGTCAAAATCTCTTCCTTCAATAGTTTTCTTGAGACTCTTCAACCTAGACACAAACCTCCTCCAACCACCAAGTCAGCCTCCTCTTCCAACAACTTCAACCCTGAAGCAGCAACACTTCGACCCAATAGATGGCAACAGCAGCAACAGCAACAACTTCGACTAGACAAGGAAAACTTTGATCTCCCACAGGAATCCAAACGAGAGAGAGAGAGAGGTAGCCCAAAACTTTGATTTTCTCTTTTCCTTCCTCTTTCTCCGACTTCATACTTCTTTCAGCCTCCTTTCCTTCTTCACACGTTTCCAGCTCTTTCTTTTGGATATCAAACTTATGATTTAGTAAGAGAGTGCTCCAAATGAATTCGATCTCCTTGTATATATAGGCTTAAGGTGCGGTCAAATTGCCCTGTTTGAAGCCAACTTGATCTCCTTAAGGCTGACTTGGTGTGGAGGTGTCAAATACATAATTTGACTCAATAATAAATCATTTTACATGATTCAAAAGCCCAAGAAGAGGTCTCTTTAAATGGACAATGACTCTAATGACTCAAAATAAATCCTAGAAGTCCTCAATGGGAACTTTGACCTAAAACAGGATGACCCAAGCATGAAACCCATGCTTTAATAAGGCATTGTGATCATAATGACTCAAATACATTTATGAAGACCGAACCTAGTTACATTCTTCAACACTCCCTCTTAACCAGGGAGGTATTCATAATAACATACTCGAGTACAAAGAAGATCTCAAACCATATGAACTATGAAGAGTTTAGGCACCGCAACGCCATGGACTAGATTTCTAGCCAAGGCAATATATCCAAGGTCCTCCAACAGTTTAGGCACACAATGCCATGGACTAGATTCGTGACCAAGGAAATCTATCCAAGTGGGACTAAGATAGACTAAAAGCTTTCAGTCAGTCTAGGTACCATCAGGCTTACTTGTTAAACATTAACCCAGGGATCGAGGTGCGTATCCAAGATTAGAGCTCCATGAGCAATGCCACCCTCCAAACTTCGGGATCCAGACATCAACACATAGTGTCGGCTAAGTCCAAGATGAATACCCACCTGCAATCTTGTATAAGATCCAATCCATCTCCTCACCTCCAATACAATGTTTTATTAGTGCAATTGAGTAAATAAGCTTGTTAATCAAGCGCAGAAGTAAGCACTTCATAATGGGTTTCCCTTCCAAATTCGGAGCTTTGAACATGTATTAGTGCTACCTTCCTAGGTAGTAGTGGTTAATGAAGGACCCTATTAGGTGGTTTCAACCTTTAAAGGAATGACATGTCTAAGGCACATCCTTCAAAATGGCAAGTGTCATGTGAAATAACAATGGAATGGAGTGGGCCAAAGGGAAGGCTCCAAGCCACTTGTTATGGCACAAGAGAAACTATGATGAGGGAGGCCATACCTTGGGTGTATGAATGTAGGAGGGAGCAATCATGGTACATGAGTTACTCGGCGTTGATTTTTTGATAGCTTGGAAAATACTCCAAGCCTTGAGGATCGAGGGTTTGGAGGAAGGAGCTCCACAAATGGCCTTGTGGGCTTGAAACCCAAGCTTGGGGTTTTGCACCCATTGATGTTTGGGCCAAATCCGTGGAGCCAAAATAGAGGATGACAAGCCAAATCCAACACATCAAGAATCATCAAAATCTGAGTTGTCTAAAGAGAGATATGATTTTTTTAAGTATAGTGTGGGTGAAGAAGCCTACTAGTTAAGGTCATGTTAGTTTGGAAGTGCCCTTTAGGGTTCTTCGTTATCACCCACATAAAGGCTATAAAAAGAGGAGAAGTGTGAGGACATTTCTCACATCCAAACTGCAATCCACATCAAAAAAGAGCTCTAAAATAGGGCAACGAAGGAGGCAGCTAGGACGCAAGTGTTGGAGCACAACCTTTGAAGGAGGACACTTCTATTGAAGGTGTGAATTTCTTAGTAGTAGAGCCGAAGCTGTAAGACACATGGAATGAAGGAAAGGACAATGGTTTTAGGGTTGTTCATCCCTTGAAGAAGTGTGAGTTTCCTTGCAAGTCGAGCCACAATCGAAAGGTATGTTTTGTGCATGTTTTTCGTGTGGGTTATTTTTGTTCATGAGGTCGCAGCGAGGTGTTGCCATAGTTGTGTGTGGGGGCAGCATTTGAGAGGGTCAAGAGGCCTAGAGGAGCATCCTAACCCAGTCGTAGTTATCTCAAGGGACAACGGAGTTGTACATATCCTTTCTCCATGTGTTAGGGTTGTTTCATGAGTACTAGCATGGGAATATTTGTGGTGTTTGATCTGAGTGTTGTTGAGTGTCTTGTGGAGATGCCTAAGGCCTACAACAACACCTTAGATGCCTAGGAAACAACAGCAAAAGGAAGCGACCAGATTGGAGAAGGATACAAAGTGTTTTAGGGCAGTGATTAAGGGTTGGTGTGTGCCCTAACTAGTCTAGTGTATGGACAGAAATCGAGATCAAGAAGGCAGCAGCAGGGAGTTGCAGATGTCACCTTATTGACAGACTGATGCTAGTGGATGAGGGTCCTAGGAGAAGGACATGTTGAGAAGTTTGTTGACGACTAAGAGGAGGGTTTCCATAGATGTTGGATGCCCTAACTAGGAGCAGATGCTACAGCAAGTATTGGACACTAGTGTTTTGTTGGAGGGTAGCATGAGAGTGGACCAAGAGAGGACAGTGTATTGGGCACAATGTTGCAGGAAGCGTCCCACCCCCCCCGGCAGTTCCAAGGGCCGAAGTGCGTCCCGTGCGGATGCATCCAAGAAGCGTCCCCGAAAGCGCGCTTCCGCCTGTTTTGGACGCTTCCTGGAAATTTCGGAAGCTTTCCTCTTAAGCGCGCTTCGTACAACACTTATGTAGTACGAAGCATGGCGCTTCGGAGGGCAAAGCGTACGATTCCGTATGATTCCAGAAAAGCACCGCGCTGTTTCGAAAAAGCTTTTTTTTTCAATTTTTTTTATTTTAGGTGAGTTTGCTTGTTGGGGGTGGGTCCACCTTGGGTTAGGGTGAGAAATGAAGGCAAAAAAAATATAAATATAGCAGAAGCTCCCTCATGGTAATGTTAAATTCTTAACATTACCATGAAATGACTCAGGATGTTTGGGAGTGGTTCCAGCCTCATTGGACTTCATATGGAGAAAATAGAATTTCATATCCTATTCAAAATTCAGCAAACTTAATAGTTTTCAGGAATTCAGGATAAATGGGATTGTGGAATTTCATTAGATTATATCAAGTATGAAGGTATGTGATTAGCATTTAATCAAGAGCACCAAGCCCTATATGTACCCTAGTGTTGTTGGTGTTAATTGTTGAACTCCTTTGTCACACAGCACGCCCTTAGCAAAAAATTACCTTTCAATCAAGTCAAAATCATCGATCAAGCATGTTAAGCTTTTTCTACCATATTTTAAGTCTTGTAATAGGTAGTTTGATCAAAATTGGGCAATGTTGACTAATATCCCTAGACAATCAAGGTAGAGGCAAAGGATAGACAAGAGGTGAAGAATCTAGATTCTAGATGGTTGATGCATCTAAATGGTTGATGCTCAAATAATTAATCATTAATGTACAATGGACGCTTCGCTTCCTAGATTTTTGGAAAATGATGCTTCCGCGTCCCCGCTTCCAAAAAACGTCCCCGCTTCATCCCCGCTTCCAAAAAACGTCCCCGCTTCATCCCCGCTTCGTGCAACATTGATTGGGCATTTATGGTCAGTTGGAGGACAACGTGATAGTGCCCAAGTGGGAGCCCAGTGTGCACCATCTTCAGGGACTTGAGTGGTTGCTAGAGTGGCAGTGGTTGAGCTCAAGGTTTGATGAGCCAGTGGAGCAGTTCAACAGCCCTAGACTTGTGTGTGGAGAAGGACTTCCACAATAGATTATGGGCATTCCTCTTAGCCCGTGTTCATTGTGAGAGATGTACATCTTGCAGTGATAGTTGGCAGCCCTTCGTGCCCTATGTTAGTCTTCATTGGAGCAACGCAGCAAGACTGTAGTGGATTGAAGTCCCTGAGTAGCTGAAGAGCAGCAGTGGGCAGTTGTGAGTTATTCACAAACGGAGTTGTGAACAACTCAAGAGGACTCTCAATGTGTTGATATATTGATGGATGAACAATCAATGACAGAGTAGATTGCTAAGCCGAGATTCAATGGCCAGATGGACTTGGAGGATTGACAAAGGCAGGTGCTGGAGATCAGGAGCCGAAGGACCAGATAGGTATAGGGTACGACCGAGAGGAGTTGAGAGAGCGCGTTATAGCCAGATGGTCAAAATATCTTGTTGAGGGTAGATTGGTTGTCGACGGATTGACACCAAGCCCCAGTTTCGTATTCTTGTACTAGTGGATATTTGAGGGCCATTATCCCTGGTACAGGAGTCCTAGACTGTTGTATTATTCAATTTGATTAATATAACGAAGTCGGGTTGAAAATTGTATAAAGTTGTCTATATTTTGTGCATGTGTGGTTTACTGATGTTTATATTTTGTTGTGCAAAGTAGCTTCGTTGTGATTCTTGGTTTGGTAGCTTCAGAGATTTAAGATTCTATCCTAGGCACCAAGATCATGGAAAAACAACAACCGACCCTTGTTTTTCCACCCTTCTTCATACACCTTTTGCCTTTTATTGATTTTTCTTTTCTTTTACTGCTCAGGGCTCCAAGGAATGAGAGCATGATGTGTAATATGTAGCAGTGATTACCCCCTTAAGGTGGGGCGGTTCATCGCCCACTCGAGGTTGGGACATTCAAAGGTTCCTTAATGACGCAGGGGGCACTCATAGGGACTGTGGGAACCATCGTGATGGCCATAATGATAGCATGTAGAGATCATGTTTGGCTTTTGCCCACATGCTAAATTTTATTGTCCCAGCCGTATTTTGCATTTTGTGGTACATTTCCTGTTGCATGTGGCCATATTATGTTTTATTGGTTTTTTAGCTACATCAACTTCCAGGGTATTGTTCCAAGCACAACCCAGGGTATGGACACGAGGAAAGGGATGCTAACACCTAGTGGACCGAATGGACAAATGTGTACACAAAAGGGAAAATTTGAAAAGGGGCTTGTAATGAGTGAAGGGGAATGAGATATATGGTATCGATAAGTGGGAACACGCAACCAAAATCAAGGTTTCCCATGTAGTGCCCTTCCTAAAGCTTAATAGCTAATAAAGGAGATCCCATGAGACTAGGATTTAGGATTAACCCCCCATTTGAGGTACGGAAACAAGAGTACAGTCAAAGTCCTTCATTATTCCAAGTCATCGAGTAATCGATGCCCAAGTGTGCCCAAGAAAAACAAGCACAAACACCCAATTACATAATGAAAAATAATACCATTAGGATTGGATGACCCACCTTCATACATACGATCATGACAAATGAGCGAGGGTACACAACAGCTAGCTCAGGTGGCAGAGAAAAGTAGCACATCAAAGCTATCAGGTGGTTGGAAAGGGGTTCTTGGCTATTGGGTGAAGATAAATCTTAGGAGATAATTTATTATATGGGGTCACCCACTGGTGGTGGATAACAGCACTGGTGGTTGATTTGGCTAGGGGTAAATCGCCACAGATACTCAAATTCCCTGCTCCAGGATGAAGTGATCTATAGAAATGCACCAAAATAACAAGCTCATGAACTTTTCTTAGGGAGGAGAAATTTCAACTAAGGGGAAATCTGTTGAAACTACTGAGAATAGCTTCATCCCTAGCTCGGTTGATTTTTGTGTAACACAGTTGGTATTCTCACATGCCAAAGAGGGCTCCATTTCGGACTAAGAAAAATAAAATAGAAGTTTGTTTCTAGGGCACCAAGTCAGCTCAACTCATGAAAGGGTGTGTCCCTTGGGTTAATTTACCCTCATTCGAATAAAATATATAGATGATGTGACATTCATTTTCTCCACCAAGCGAGTTTCTTCTAAATCTTTAGAAGGTCTCTTGGACATTCGCATGTGTAGAAAAGGAGGATGAGTTGACTATTTGACTGAGTTATCTCTCTGTTTGACCAACTTTGACCCGAATTGACTAAATTGTGTTGAGCCAAGTTTGATCAGAGTTAATCAAATTTTAGGAGGGTCGCACATACACGGGAATTTGACTTCAGTTGTTTGCAATTGACCGCAAGAGCCACATGGCCGAAGTTTGACCACAAGCTAACTATTTAACCAGCATTGATTTCTATGCATTTTGGCTAGTTTGACCAGTGCTGACCTATTGTTGCTTTGACCAAGTTTTGACTGGTATTTGGATTTGTAATTGGCACAAATTTCTATACAAATTGTTGACTTGTAAACCATGTTGAACTAAGTAACATGACACGTGGATTCGGGATTCGTCAGATACGGGGATTCGAGTGTCAGATTCGGACATGTTGACCCCCCAGAATGTGTTACATAGCTAGTGCAATGCCAATGGAAAATAGAAATAGAGAATACAAAACAACTACAAATATACAAACCTCAAGGCAGTAAGTAGCCCATGACTCATGAGTCATCAATCTTCATAGTCATCATCAAAATCAACATCACTGTCCTCATCATCATGGTCACCACTACATTCAGATACGTTATATATTATTTTATTAAAAAATATATATATATAGATTTAAAAATAAATAAATAAATAAATATATATATTAAAAATTATATATTTCTTACATATTCTCATTAATGATACAAATTCATTGATTTCAAACATAGATCTTCATCTAGATGTAAGTTTTAATGTTTACAAAGTAAGTTAGTAACATTATAGCATGCATAGTACATACAAAATTCAAATACATGTCACATAAATGATAAATCAATGAGTCATAAATTCTAAATTCATAAATGATAAATTATAATACATATTCAATTCATCAATGATCGAATAGGAGAAAGACAAGATAGTAAGATAAAGACACTGACTGTTGTAGTTTTCTCATTAAGTCAACAAAATCAAAATGTGTTACATAGCTAGTGCAATGCCAATGGCAAATAGAAGTAGAAAATACAAAACAACTACAAATATACAAACCTCAAGGCAGTAAGTAGCCCATGACTCATGAGTCATCAATCCTCATAGTCATCATCAAAATCAGCATCATTGTCCTCATCATCATGGTCACCACTACTCTCCTCTGCATCCTCCTCCTCCCCTGTATCCAAAGTCGTCTCTGCCTCTGCTAGTGTCGGGTATGACCCCTCTACAGTATCACCATCATCAAATCTAACAGGCTCTAGCACTGGATCATTGAGATCCATGTTGACCAATGCCAACTCAATACTGTTGTCCAGACCCATATCATTAGGAAAGACATCCCACATCTTTTGTCCTTCCCTTCAACCACTCTTCGCTCTATTTGTAAATAAGACAAAGGTTGGTGTGCACATACACCATTGTCTCTGTCCTGCACTGCTCAAGCCCGCTCTTCTTAACACTATACGAATTCCCATATGTGCTCTAAGTCACCTGAGAAAGGAGCCTCATGGCTAACTGCTGTAGAGGAGGGCTTGTTGCCCCATGATTTGCCCACCAAGAATAGGGCTTCTTAGCCCCCCTTATCTCTTATCACATTATATCCTACAAATCGACTAGTACCAGTGGAAAACTCTGCAAAGGCATCCTCCACCTCATCAAGCAAGCTCTATCCTGAAAAACCCACCTAAATGGATCTTTCCTCCCTTGTGAGATTTCACCATCCATGTGAGAAGGGAATCTGCGGGAAGGTCCACCATTCAACCGCTCATGGTTGTAGTATTTTGGGTTCAATGAGTGAGCCAAACAATGTAAAGGTGTGCAATTCTTGTCCCATCTACTGACAAGAATATCCTGTATATGGGGTCACCCACTGGTGGTGGGTAACAGCGCTAGTGGTTGATTTGACTAGGGGTAAATGGCCCCGGATACTCACATTCCATACTCCAAGATGGAGTAATCTATAGAAATGCACCAACATAACAAGCTCATGAACTTTCCTTGGGGAGGAGAAATTTCAGCTAAGGGGAATCTGTTGAAACTACTGAGAATAGCTTCATCCTTAGCTATGTTGATTTTTGTGTAGCATAGAAGTTACTCTCACATGCCGAAGAGGGTTCCATTTCGGCCTAAGAAAAACAAATTAAAAGTTTGTTTCTAGGGCACCAAATCAGCTAAACTCATGAAAGGGTGTGTCCCTTGGGTTAATTTACCCCCATTCGAATAAAATATATAGATGATGTGACATCTCATTTTCTCCATGAAGCGAGTTTCTTCTACATCTTTTGAAAGTCTTTTGGAAATTTGCATATGTAGAAAAGGAGGACAAGTTCACTGTTTGACCGAGTTATCTCTCTCTGTTTGACCGACTTTGACCCGAATTGACTAAACTGTGTTGAGCCAAGTTTGATCAAAGTTAATCAAATTTCAAGAGGGTTGCACATGCACTGGAATTTGAGTACAGTTGTCCGCAGTTGACTGCAAGAGCCACATGGCTGAAGTTTGATCACAAGATGATTGTTTAACCAGCGTGGATTTCTTTGCATTTTGGCTAGTTTGACCAGCATTGACCTATTGTTGCTTTGACCAGGTTTTGATTCGTATTTGGATTTGTAATTGGCACAAATTTCTAGACAAATTGTTGACTTGTAAACCTTGTTGAACTAAGTAACCTGACACGTGGATTCGGGATTCGTCCGATACCGGGATTCGAGTGTCGGATTCGGACACATTGACCCCCCAAAACAAGACACGTTCGGATACGTTATATACTATTTTATATATATATATATATATATATATATATATATATTAAAAATTAGATATTTCTTACACAAATTCTCATTAATGATACAAATTCATTGATTTCAAACATAGATCTTCATCTAGATGTAAGTTTTACTGTTTACAAAGTACGCTAGTAACATTATAGCATACATACTACATACAAAATTCAAATACATGTCACATAAATGATAAATCAATGAATCATAAATTCCAAATTCATAAATGATAAATCATAATACATATTCAATTCATCAATGATCCAATAGGAGAAAGACAAGATAGTAAGATAAAGACACTGACAACTATAGCTTTCTCATTAAGTCAACAAAACCAAAATGTGTTACATAGGTAGTGCAATGCCAATGGCAAATAGAAATAGAATATACAAAACAACTACAAGTATACAAGCCTCAAGGCAATAGGTAGTCGATGACTCATGAGTCATCAATTCTCATAGTCATCATCAAAATCAGCATCACTGTCCTCATCATCATGGTCACCACTGCTCTCCTTTGCATCCTCCTCCTCCCTTGTATCCAAAGTCGTCTCCGCCTCTGCTGGCGTGGAGGATGACCCCTCTATAGTATCACCATCAACAAATCTAACAAGCTCTAGCATTGGATCATTGAGATCCATGTTGTCCAAACCCATATCATCAGGCAATACATCCCACATCTTTGTCTTTCCCTTCAACCACGCTTCCCTCTGTCTGTAAATAAGACAAAGGTTTGTGTGCACATACACCATTGTCTCTGCCCTAGTCTGCTCAACCCTGCTCTTCTTAACACTATACAAATTCCCATATGTGCTCCAATTCCTCTGGCAACAACAGGATGAAGTCACCTAAGAGAGGAGCCTCATGACTAATTGTTGTAGAGGAGGTGTTAAAATTAGCAACTAGGGTCAAACTCCATGTGGGTCATCTTATTTATGGCAGTTGATATTTTTGTTGGATCCCTCTCATCGAGTAGGATTGATCTAAAGATCGTCCGATTTCGATAAGTATTCATGGAGATATGAATTTATTTGTGTTATGGGACAATTCTTCAAAGTCAGCCAGCAACTAAATAACACCCACATGTGCTCAACATTTTAGTATAAAAAGAAGTGACATGATTGTCATTTCTACACACACACCACTCTTGATTTCTCTCCACTTGTATTGGGTTTTAGTGGTAGAGAAATCTAAGAGAGGAAGCCCTAAACGTAGAAGTTAAGAAGCCCTAGCGATGTAGTCAAGAAGGAGGGTTACTCGTTGCCCTAAACATTGGTCTCTACAAGCCCTAGACGCAGTAGGGAAGGAGCCCTGGGATGAAGTTCAAAACGCAGTCTTAGATGATCTATGCATGACTTAGAAGAGATGCCCTAGCTCCTAACACAGTTATGGAGTAAGGCCTAAGTGTTGTCCTCAAGGGGTCATAACAAAAAGGGTTAGGTGCCCTAGGTAATGAGGGAAGTTCAACGATTCCTTACGTTGTCCTAACACTAAAGTCTAGTCGCAATTAAGAAGGCAGAGGAGATTATAGGACAGCCTGATATGGAGGAGAAAAAGAGGCAACTACAACAAGGCAACGTGGAGCCTTCTAAGGGTTGGATGCCATTACAAGAAGGTCGAGTATGTTCAGGGCTAAATGCAAGTCGTAGACAAGTCAATTGGGCAGCAAACAAGGTAAGGAGTTATGTTTTGGAGAAGGATGTAGGTGATAGCAAGGACTGTGGTAGGCCGTGTTGTCGCACAGATTGTCACGACAACGCTCAGACCGGGGGCTGTCACCCTGATCCCCGATCTCTCCATTTAAGCCTGTCTCCCGCAGCTAAGGGGGGTAGACCCTATGGGATAATGGATGACCAACTCGGGACCAGTTGGGTTGGGAGACACAAGGGGCAACAAGCACTTAATTGATTTTATTAAGTTAATAGACCAGTGCCTTATGAAATAAATGATTAAACGACTATTTATTGAATATTGCAGAAATATAAACCATATAGAACAATCATTATCATCAAATAACCCAAGCGATGTAAGATTTTCAACAAATGCAGAACCCCTTTAACTGATCCAGCAATTAAACTTCAAGAAAAATTAAATGCTTTAAATGACCATAAAATTTAAATGCTGACCAGCTACCACTTTCATATAGCCAAATTGTAAATAAACATTTTAAATGCGTTTAGCTATAGAAAAATGGACCATAAAAAATGAATTTTCAATTTTTTTACTACGCTTTTTCAAAATAATTTTTAATTTTTTAATTTTTAAATATTTCTTATTTTTTTATTTTTATTTTTTGCAGGCGCTGGAGCAGCGTGGAAGGAATCCGCAGGAAGTAATATTGAAGAGAAAAGCGAAATGGAGTTGTGAGGAGACAGGGATTTGATTTGCAGCAAAGTGAGAGGAGCTTTAAATATTTTCCAGAAATCTTGACAAAAAATTTTAACTCGCTCTCATTCAGATTTCTTGAAACCCTCATAAAAAAATTTAGATCTGAAAATGAAAGATTTTAAAACCCTTGGAATGCAAGATTGCTGGTTGATATTTTTGGAAAGCAATTTTAAATGAAACCCCAGCAAACAGATAGCTTGGAGAATCTCGAATTTCTTTAGCAAAAAACCTGCAAGAACTGATCTTGAGGCCAGATCTTACCCTCCAGGGCCTAGATCTGGCTTCAAACAAAAATTTCTCCTCAGACCTGTAACCTGCAACCTGTAATGGCAAAACAAAACACCCAAAGATAATATGTGCAAAAAACAAAACTAAAAACCCTAACTAAATAATTACAATATTCACAAACTGCAGACTCTAAAATAGCTAGATTTCTCGTTATGCCACATAAATATTTTCAGAATTTAAATTTTAATGTGAGATACTTCAAAAAACCCTGCATGCATTCATTAAAAAAAATTCAGATGATAAGCCCAGGATTAAAAACGAGTTGGGCTCTTTCAGAAAGCACAAACCGGGAGTTGGCTGGTTCAGCCGAGAACTTCCCCTAACGCCCAGTGAACTCAAAACTTAAGATTTCCTGCACAGCTTAAAATCAACCATTAACATAGAAGGAGAAAACAATAATGAAATCCAAATCAAATGGAGATACTTGCCATCATATTTCAGAATATAAACTATCGTTCAAACCCCAGAGATTAGACAAGATACATGTGCCTCAATCAATCTTCATCAAGCTATTATCAATGACTGAAAATAAGATTATGCAGAAAAATAAAACAATCTTACAGCATTTCTAGAAGAGTAACGCCAGCAAAATTTTTAACTCCAAAGTCTTTCTTTATTGCACAAAAACTGACTACAAGAGAGCTTTCTTTAGCACCAAACTCTCAGATCTAAACTGATCTCAAATGACCCCGAGCACCCTATTTAAAGGAAAAACTCCCAACGGCTAGTTCGAGTGATCCATGTCAAACTAATCTCAACCGTCGATGAAGATCAAGATTTCTTTTAATCTCATCCGTCGAATTTTTAAATGCATTTTAATATATTACAAAATTAAAATTCTGCATTTATTTACTCAAAAATTTGACTTATTATTATTTTATTAT
>APFE030193603.1:75008-94580 GCA_000404065.3 Pinus taeda
ACTTATGAGGGGATTAAAACATTTTCTAACCCTCAAGAGATTTTACATCATGACTTTTATAATTTTACATCTCAAGGGGGAAAACCCATTTGACATAGACCCTCATAGACCACCTAGTTTTGCGACACAACTATAATCTAGCAGATCAACATACTAGGATTCTCCTAAGATTCTAATGACAAAATTCATTCCGGCTTTGGGGTTAGGCTGAAGGAAAACTCTGCCGATCATGGATCGGTGAGACAAAAAACCTTCCGGAACGTAAATTATCACTAGAAAATTAGTTCCACCTAGGCAATTTACATACATGACTCAGCTCTGCTAAGACTATTTACAATTTACACATGCATACTGGGTTTACAACATAATATGATAAAGTCGACGATGACTGTCGAATGGCACGGACACGTCAAACAAGCGCTATCCTTTTGCGAAGAAAAATGGGTGTACTGCTAAGGGTAGTTGACACATAGTGGTCAATAGGCCGCATGCCTAACCACCTCAAAACAGGGATAGCGTGAAAGGGTTTAGGATTATACAGTGCTCAGAACAACAGCTCGAATGGAGAGAAGCCTTACTAGCCTAGGCCGCAGAAAAAAGGGCTGATTTGAGTGTGATGTGTGGGCCATTAAGCTACAGCAACGCTGTGTGGTAGGCCGCAGACCATACCATCACAGCAAGGGATAGCATGGAGACTAAGGGTTGCCTAGGTGACTGTTTGAGGGTTGTGGCAGCAACTTGAAGTGCCCTAACCAGTCTATATCACAACAGTAGCAATAGCATGGTGCATTAGGACAACAGCAAGGCACAATGGGACAGCAGCAAGGTACAACATGCCACATGGGACAGCAGCAAGCATAGTATTGCAAACTCATTAGGACAGCAATGCTAGCAGTGCAGTGATGGCACATTTGGGATAGTAAGTTGTGATACGACAGCAGCAATACAAATGGGACAGCAAGGCTATGATGCTTGGTGGAGCAACCAAACGGGACAGCAGTGGCTAGCATGGGATAGCAATGGCAGCACAAGGTGTAGCAGTATGATGTGTGCAGCATGGATATGAGATCTAACATAGTGATGATGGATGCAGCATGGTGCAGCACGGTGAGGTGCAGCATGATGACAAGGTGCAGCACAAGGATACGTGAAGGAGTCACCTTGGAGAATCAGTTGAAGCAGCATGTCTTCAATTGAGTTCAGCTATCACATGTATCATCTTCTTAGATATGATCTATGCTCTTATGTAGATAAGTCAAAAGTGTTGACATCTATTGTAAATGTACTATCTCTCTCTCTCTCTGTTGAACTATTGAAGAACATATAAGAAGAATTGGTCAAGGGTTTCCCCACGCTGGGGTTTGTCCCTAGTTAGCACCACATCTTGTGTCCTCTTGTCTTGGCTTGTCTTCTGCGATTTATGTTTATGTTTTAACTGCAATTTACTTTAATGTTGATGTGATTGCTAATCTGGAAAAGATATTGAGCTAACTGTGAAAATTGAGATAAATTGCTCTAAACATAAAACATACCTAAAATTAACAGGAGGGCTTGTTGCCCCCATGATTTGCCCACCAAGAATAGAGCTTCTTAGCCCCCCCACCCCCCCGCCATCTCTAATCACATCATATCCTGCAAATCGACCAGTGTATCCACTGCTTTGAAGAAAACTGGACAATTCAAGGAAGACACCATGAAGTTGATGACTGGGTGCTAAGTTGGACCTGTCCATCCATCAAAAACAACACCAACCCCAGATGTTGGTTGTGATGTTTTAATAGGCTCAAGCATTTTTTGCACCTCTTTTTTTGCCTTCGTCAACAATGTGGTTATAAGCTTGTCTACACCAGAAGGCACATACCATGATGGAGCCTCGTGAGTTAGAGCTCAACACATCTCAATAAATAGAGGTGAGAGTGCAACATTAAAGGATATGAAGTTTTGATAGAAAAAAAGGCAATGGTGAGATCAAGCTCTTCTCGTTTCTCCTTTTGAAAAATCTTGTCCATTGCACCAAGTGAAATTGTCTTTCTTTTTGTTGCTTGTCCCCCACTAGAACTCTCAAATGGGAATTTGTTGCTACCTTTCCTCAAAAATGGTTGGGGGTCATCATTCTTGGTTTTTTTTTATTTTGCAACCACATTTTTCATACCAACAGTGAAATCTCTTTCCATTTCTTTCCTCTTTTGTAAAGGAACTTGTGTACAAGCTCCAACTCCACAACCTGGTAAAGCCAACAAATGGCCTTTCACACGGTAATATGTACTTACGAAAGTATCGTGGCAAAAGTTGCATCTCCAATTCACATTGTTTCCTCCCTTCACTATGTTGCGTGGCCCATCCTCTCTTGTGACATATTTCCACAAGGAATATTTATCAATGCTACCTTTAGGAGGAAGTCTTCCTCAACATTACTGGCAATAGAGGGAATACTTGTAGCAGACTCTGATGAAATTGGGGGAGGAGGGGCATTTCCAATGGGGACATTCTTCCCCTTCCTTTGCCCCCTACCTGCTGCCCTTGATTGAGCCATGAATACTGTAAAAAAATAAACAAAACATGCACAAATTTGTAAAAAAAATAAATATACAAATGCAAAAAAATAGAGAGGAAATGCACTTATCTATTGCTTGAATCTCCTTGAAAACGCTCCAAACCCTTGGCTCCTTGATCCAAACTCCTTACAGCAAACCCACAGCTCAGCTATTGCAAAATAAATGATAGAAAATGATGCAAATGAGAGGCATTTCCACCCTTTTATGGCCGCGCGAGTCCCAGTTTGTCAGATTCTTGTCCGAATTTCGTGATATGATGTGTTCGATCGGGACACAATCCAAATTCAATTGTGTCCCAATCGGACACGACGTCTCACGAAATCCGGACACGATTTAGATCGAATCATATCGAATTCGACAGATTCGGACAAGTGGCCCTCTAAGAGCGAATTCGGTTTCAAAGTTGTTGATAAATAGTTTCTCCTAAGAAATGTTGTTGGCTTTTCTCCCAAGGTTGTGTTTTCCAATGTAAAAATATTATCTCAATTGTGCATGGTTGTCTTTCTTTGATATTTATTGTTTCCACTGCATTTTCCAAAGTGTAATTGCTCAATGATATCAATGAGAATATTGTGTGTGGAAAAACCATTAGGAAGTAATTATTTGGCAAAAAATTATATTCTATTGTGCATTTTGTAGAAAGTTCAACACAGACACACATAGAATTGGGACGCATAGACATGAAGATTGTGCGCAAGAACCGCATGCAAAGTAACATCATAGGAACCCAACAAGATTGACATGCAAAACTCAAACATTTCATTGTGAGTAGAGTAGGAATATTTTCTGCAAAAAGATATGATTTTTTATTTGATGTTTATTTTAAACTGTACAAAGGCCATTTTTTCCTAACACACAATTGAGGACAAGATGCACACAAGGTTTAGCACCAACTAGGTATAACATGCAGGTCAATGGGTAAAACATTTTGACAACATCATTGTGCATTTTACATTACCCTAAAACATAATTTTCAAAATTGACCTAGTCCAAACCAAAAACAGTCAAATCAATCAATTGGATTGGGCATAGTATTGAATCGGCTAGCTGACCAAACTAGTTAGGTACAAAACTATTCGTCCTTTCTCACACCCATTGGGGGAGCTTGGGACCTATAGTGGTAGTTTTTGAGGTGCTTCTGTAGGAAACCAAGGGTTGCCCCCACCCCCCCCCCCCCAAACAGAAACAACAATGCAGATCACTAGGTAAAACATGTTAACAACATCATTATGCATTTTACATTACCATAAATTATAATTTTCAAACTTTACCAATGCAAACTAGAAATAGCCAAACCGTTTTAATTGGATTTGGGACCTGTTGTCGCAACAAAATGTCTAGGCATCGCGACAACGGCTTAGATAGGGGGAGTGTCACAATGATCTCCAATTTCTTTTTTTCAATTGTATCCCAATAGTAGACTAAGGGAGGTAGACCCTATGGAAATGGAATGAGGGAAGATTTGTTGGGAACCAACCAATCTAGGTGACACAACTAAGCAACCAATATTGTTTAGATTGCGCAATATTTTGAAGGATTCAATTTGATTTCAGGAAAATGATACCAGTGCCTTGTGGAGTCAACTATCTTGCGAAGGAAATAAAATCCAAGTAATGGATGGGAAGCTATTGTTGAATGATTCAACTATGCAAATGCAAAACTTAAAGCTATGTGAAATGTAGGGACCTAGTTAATTTTAGTTAAATGCACGTTCTAAACTTAATCCCTTAATGTTTCTATCGAACAAGCTTATGCTTGGAAGTAAGATTTGAATGTGCAAGTATTAGCTTAGTATGCAAATGCAAAGTGAAATGATGTGATTGTGAAAGGAGGGCATAAAATTATTTCTGAAATATGTCTTGAGTGTTTTTTAACTTTACGCTTAGAAAAATGATCTTAATGTGAAAACAAATACTTATACCAGCAGTGTAAAATATGAAGTCCACACAAGTAATTACTTAAAACACAAATAGGAAACCAATGTAAAATGTTGGAAATAAAACACTTCATATCCAGAAATCCATTTGTATAAGTACTCAATCAGAGATTATTAGATGCACAAGTAAAACTAAGTTAATCCTTCCTGAATAAGCATGTAAAAACAAATGTACTTGAAAAATTAAATTAAGAACTCAGATTACAACAATTAAATATCAGTTCTAGTAATTTGCTCTTAAAACAAATGTCAATGCCATCAATTTATTTCAAACCAACAGTCTTATAACCATGCAACAAACTTCAGATGACAAACTGATAACTAAAAGTTCAGAAAATTTCTAAGTTTAACAATTTCCAATCTAGTGATGCATTTGACCTTAAAAGTCAAAAATTTATTACTAAAAAGCAGAGAAATAATATTCAGAAATTTGTCAATTAGCATGCAAAAAATGAAGATAACTTATATTTCTGAAATGTATTGCAGTAAAAGATTGCAAACAAAACTTGTTGCTAAACTTCAACTAATTGAAACTCTACGTCAGTGTTAGTCTTGCCTCCAATCAGATAAATGAAATGGAGTAAAGGTTTAGAGGATGTGCACCAGTCAACCCTTAGGGGCTTGAAGACACTTGGAGACAAGCTGCCCAAGTCACTGAAAATCTTCAAATCCAAATGCCAAATTCAGAAGAAAAAAGAAAATTGAGAAAAAATTTGTTTAAAATTTGTTAAATTTTTTTGGGGAATTTTATGAGAAATTTATGGTGATAGGGAGTGAAAGAAAAAAGGCTTGAGGGTGAGAGGAGGGAGGCCGAGAAGAAGGAAGAAGGGAGGTCGTAAGGCTAGTAGAGAGGGCAGAGGTGAGGTTGTATGGGAGCAGGGAGGAGGTCGTAAGGAGGCTGAGAAAGGACGCAGAGGAAGAGGGGGGGCCGAGAGGAGTTGCTGGAGAGATAAGGGAACCCAGGGCTGATGAAGATAAGGAGGCCGAGAGGAGCCGCTGCAGAGATAAGGGAACTGAGGGCTGAGGAAAATAAGGAGGCCGAGAGGAGGAAGGGAAGGCCGAGAGGAGGGATAAGGGAGATGGGAGAAAGGGGAGAAAGCAGGAGGGAGGTCATGAGCATGAAGGAGGCCGAGAATGAAGAGGGGAGACCAAGAAAGAAGAGGGGAGGTCGAGAAACAAAAGGGGAGGCTGAGAAGGAAGAAGGGAGGCTGGGAAAAAGGAAGGGAGACCGAGAAGAAAGAGGGGAGGCTGAGAAAGAAGAGGGGAGGCCGAGAACAGGATGAGAAGAAAAGAAGAGGGAGCAGGGGGCTGGAGATGGCCAGCGTAGGGCCTCAAGGCCCTAAAAAAATTGCTCACAACCTTTCTGAAATTTCTCTTCAACTTGCACATAAAATGGAGATGCCCTTCGGGGCCTAGATCTGTCTCCAAAATCCACAAAAATCGCCTGCAATCTTCAAATTTGTCCTTGCACAAACAAAAGATAAAAACCCCAAAACAAGTATATACAAAAATATGAAATACCCAAAACTCAAATGAGTTAAAAAATTTGAAATTTACAAATCTACAATAATATTTTACAGATATAGCAGATCTACAAATCAAGGCCCTCTATTAGCCAAATCTAAACAATTTTGCACAAATTTATAAATAAACTGAAAGTTTTAAATAAAGGCACAAGCCCAAAAAAACCCTAGAAATAAAATATTTTGTAAGATGACTTCAGAAATCTCTTTAGATTCTGTAATCTAAGAGTCAGTTGGTCCAACTAAGGACTTCCCTAAACGCCCAACTCCCGAATAATAACTTATGCACACTTAGATCTGATTGTTAGACTAATAGAGATCAAAATAATCATAAGAACATCAAGAATAGAGATACCTGCTAAATCTATCAAATCAAAATGCTATTTAAAAAGCCCAAAAAACTGTGCAAGATACATGTGCACAGATCAATCCTCAAAGACTATTATCTAGCAAATACAAATTAAAGCAACAGAGTATTATAAGCACATAAATCTGAAAGAGAAACACCACGACCTGAAACCCCAAAGTCTTTGTGTTTTATTAACTAGAAAAAAGTTACAAGAGCTTTCTCAGAGCAAGTACACGATTATAGAATCGGATCCAAATAATATAGAGAGACCTCTAATTTATAGATAAATTCTCCAACAACTAGATGGTTTGATCCCCGTCAAAGCAATCTCAACCGTTGATGAAGATCAAATGATCTTTTAATCATCACCTTTGAAATAAAGTTATTTTTTGAGGAAATTCGAATTTCACTTTTAATTTCCTTTTAATTAACTCAAAAATGATTATTTGAGTTAATTGCCTCAAAAAATTGATTTTGACTTAACTATTATGGCCCAAGGGTCCAAAATATCCTGAAATTTTCAATATTCCCTTGGTCGAGGACCTCCAAAAATATAAAACTTTAAAACTTATGAATTTTAAATGTTGAATAATTTAATTTTTCCTAGGACCTAAATTAATTAAATTTTTGGCTTTAGCATTTTAATTTATTTTAGCCTGAAAATTTAATTAATTGACTCTTGAGGGGTTTATTAATTTTTCCAACTCTGTAATACTTTAGCATTATAGCTAAAATATTATTTACAAGAAATATTACATTTCTAACCCATGAAGGGGGAACACCCGTTCATTATACATCCTCAACATTACCCATTTCTGTGACACAAAATATGATCTAGTAAACTAAGTGACTTGTAATAAAATAATCTAACCAAATAGTTAGAATTATTCTCAAATCACTTTTACAGAGACTCGATAAATATCACTAGGACTCATTTAAGATCCCGACGACAAAATCCACCCTAGCTTTAAGGTGAGGCTGGAGGGAAAAACTCTGTCAATCATCCATGTTTAGAAACACACATGAATCGATGAGACACAAAACCTCTTAGGATAGAAATCATCATCAAAAAAATAATTACCTAGGTTGTTACATAACTTTGTCTTACTAGAATCATTTACATTACAAAATGCAGAATGGGTTTACAAAACTCCAGTGTACATATAGCTAATAATGATGAATCTGTGCATCATTTGAGTGTTCGGACATGATGGAAATCTATGCGCGAAAAATGTACAACTATGGAGTAGTTGACATGGAGTGGTCAACATTTGGCTCTACTTGGGGACATGTTGTTTCATCGAAAGAATGTGAGAATCCAGAATCTACACCCAATGAAAACACAGAATGACATAAGTAACGTCCATCCAAATATAATCCAAAGATCATCATCTAACATTAAGTATATGAAAAGTAAATATAATCCTAAAACATAAATGAAATGCTAAAATGATAGTGTAAGGTTAGAAATACAATACAAACGATGCCCCATGGCATCAAATGTCATCTATGAAGAATAGCTTGAGCATTTAGCCATTTGCAAGTAAGTCAAGTGGTTCACCATCCAATCTGTGTTGAAATTTGGTACCGGAGGACAGGTGCTTCCCTTAGGCTTTGATCTTTGGCCTATGGAAAAGTGTCCAAAAGATTTTAATTTTTCTCCTAAAGTGACTTTATAATTTTTTATAAATTATAAAATCTAATTTAAAAGTGACTTTAAGTGATAAAGTTACTAAAGTCTAATTTTAAAGTGACTTTAATAAAGTTAATGTAAAATTAGAAAGGAAAAGTGACTTTGGAAATAAATGACTAAGTGGGTCTTTATTAAAGTGGGGTGAATTAAAAAATAGAAAGTGAGATTTAAATGTGCATTTAATCTCAGCCATTGATCTAAATCTATTTCAGCCATTGGATTTAGAGATCACCCAAAAGTCACTTGGATCACCCAAAAGTCACTTGGAGTTATATTAAAGGAGGAAAAGGAGGAAAAGATCATTCCTTATTCTTTCATGAGCAGATTGGGAGAAGGAGAGCAAGAGAGCAAGGGAGATTTCTGGACAAGAAGGAGAAAGAGGCAGCAGTTTGGCACACATACCAGGCAGCTCTTCAACAAAATCAGAACAGCAGAAAGACAAGCAGAATAGCAGCAAGAACAAATAGAATTTTTACATGGTATCAGAGCTTGAGTGCTAAAGGGCAGTTTGGGACAGCAAAAGGAAAAATTACAGCTGCTGATTTTTCACTCAGAAAATTCCAGCAAGCTGATTTTTCATAAACAGCAGGTTTTATCTTTACTACAACAGTGCTTTTTTCAGTTTTAGGACAGCAGGATGTCATTGGGATTGAGGGTGGAGGATAGGTTGGATGGGCATACAAATTACAGCGTTTGGAAGGAGAGAATGCAGAGTATCTTTGAGAAGGCAGAAGTCTGGGATATCATGATGCATACCACTCAGACCCCTGTTGTTGTGCCTACTGATGCTACTCAGTTGGCTGCTTATAATAGAAAGAACAACAAGGGTAAGAGGCTGATTCTAGACGGAATCAAAGACCATTGCATTCCTCATGTGAGAGGAAAGAGCAATGCCCATGAGATGTGGACATCATTGTCCAATCTCTACCAGAGTACCAATGAGAACCGGAAAATGGTTCTGAAGGAGAAACTGAAAAACATTAAGATGGGTAATGATAGTGCAGCTGGATATCTCACTAAGATAACTAATGTGAGAGATGAGTTGGCAGTGATTGGAGAGGCCATTCCACCCACTGAGTTGGTGCGTTGCGGTAAATGGCCTCCCCCGTTCATGGATGAACTTTGTTGATGGGGTTTGTACACGTGAGACCCTTCCCACATGGGAGAGGTTTTGGGATGATTGCATTCAGACAGAGATTAGGAAAGGTCAGCTTGGGGCAACCAAGCCAGTTGAGCAGATTGGGAAAAGGAGAGAAAGAGAGCAAGGGAGATTTCTGGACAGGAAGGAGAAAAAGACAGCAGTTTGACACACATACCAGGCAGTTCTTCAGCAAATCAGAATAGCAGAAAGAACAAGCAGAACAACAGAAAGAACAAGCAGAAAAAGCTACTTTTTTGCTGAAAAATTAAGAAAAACTGATTTTTGGGCACGAATATCGAGGAAGTGATTTTCAGCACAGAAATCGAGGTTTGTCCGTACGGCCGTCTGTACGGTCTGTACAACCGTATGTCCGTACATCTGTACGGTCTGTACCGCGTGTACAGCAAGTTCCCAGGTTGTCTGTTGGGCTGAAAAACAGATAAGTTTGCTTGTTGGAAATTTATTCTGTTGAAATATTTTGCTGAAATTTTCTCACTGTAAAAAGACATTTTCCAGAAATAAAGAAGAGCTCTCAAACTGGTTTTCCCCAAGAGTTGTAGGGTGTTTTTCCAGGGCCACGTTGACCAAAAATATTAGTGCTTTAATGTGTTTTTATGGCTGTTTATTACTGCTGATTTTTGTTTCTGCAATTTCCAACATTCTATAAATTTTCCAGAATTTGTGTTTTCGGCAAATTTATTTTTTCCGACATGTTGAATGTATGTGTATGGGAAAAGGAATTTAACTAGATGGGAGAAATAAGGAGAAACTGAAAACCAGGGTGGGAAAACAAATTTTTTTACACAAATCCAATATATTGGCGAGCTATAGCATAGAAGATTGGGCCACTTGCACCATGGGGCCTTGAAGATCATGTAGCAGATTTGTACCGGACTTCCCAAGGGTAAACTAGAGTAAGTGGATACATGCAAAGGTTGTACCTGGGGTAAGTATGCAAAATATTCCTTTCAGGACCGAGATAATTGAGCTGAGCAATCCTGGAGTGAGTTCATACAGATGTATGTGGACCATTCTCGACAACCCCCACCGCTAAAGAAAGGTACTATGTTATTTTCATTGATGATTTTTCTCGTAGATGTTGGATCTACTTCAGGCAAAAGAAGGATCAAACATTCTCAAGGTTTTGTGAGTTCAAAGCCCTGGTTGAGAAAGAATCTGCAAAGAAAGTAAGGGCCTTGCGAAGCGACAACGGTGGAGAGTATATCTCCCAACAATTTAAGCACTTTTGTGCAATCAAAGGAATTAAATGGGAGTTGACAACACACCATAACCAACAGCAAAATGGGGTGATGCTGCATGACCAAGGTCTACCACTTCATTTTTGGGCTGAGGCATGCAATACAATAGTATACTTGCAAAATAAAAGCCTGCATTGTATACTGGGGATGAAAACAATAGTGGAGGATTTTTCCAGGAAGAGACTAGATGTGAGTCACTTCAGGATTTTTGGCTCATCGGTATTTTTCCATGTGTCCAAAGATGCCTGAAAGGAGTTATAGCCAACAACTGAGTTCGAGATACTTGTGGGGTACACTGATACACCCCATAACTATTGAGTGTTCTTTCCCACCAGTCAGAGGACAGTGTTATGTAACGATTTGAAGTTTAACGAGCAGAAGGCCATGCAAGTTTCCCTTGACAGCGACCTTAAGTTGCATGCAGAGGAGGAACTTTTGGTTCCTAAGCAAGAGGACCCTCAGACTAATGTGGAGTAGCCACATGTAGAGGATCCAAGAGTGGAGACATCCACTCATTAGAGTCTTCCAGAGATGGGTGGAAACGCTCAAGGGAAGCTGACAGATTGATGATGGATGCAAGAGAGAATGTGGGACGGTTATCTTCTCAGCGCAGACAAATGAGGTCACCAAAGCAGTACATTGGTTACATGGCCCTGGTTGGGGAATGTATAGAGACTGAACCATATTCATTCGAGGAAGCAATGTAACAACCAGTTTGAGTTGATGCTATGGAGGAGGAGTATGACTCCATAGTTCCGAAGAATGTTTGGGATGTTGTTCCAAGACCAGAGAACAAGTCAGTAGTGAGTTCCTAATGTCTTTACAAGGTAAAGCAAGCATCTAATGATAGTGTCGAGAAACATAAGGCAAGGTTTGTTGCTTTTGGTTTCTCACAGGTCGAGGGGATCAACTATGATGAGACTTTTGCTCCGTAGCAAGGTACTCATCTATAGGATCGATGTTGGCATTATTAGCATAGATGGGTTGGAAGATCCATCAGATGGATGTGAAGACTACATTCCTCAATGGAAATATTGAGGAAGAGGTGTACTTAGAGTAGCCGAAAGGATTTGAGACCTTCAATCGTGAGTCGCACATGTGCCGACTCAATAGAGCTTTGTACGGGCTAAAGCAAGCACCTCGTGCTTGGTACACCAGGATTGATCTAGGTGGATCTTGGTGGCCACCTGCCAAGTCCACCTGGACCCCCACCATTGTTTCTCTCAGCATTTTAAGTTTCCTTAATTGTAGCACAACTTACTATTTTTAGCAGTTTTTGAGGTCCTAAACATCGGGAGCTATTTTGAGGCCCTAAACGACGTTGTTTTGGGAAATCTAGGGCAACATCGGTCCATGGATGATGTTTCCCATCCCAAAGTGGTAGTGCTCGTATAGATCTTTCTAACGAGCTATTGTATACGTCAAACGGAGATCGTATGCGAAAGTTACGACCCTGGGAAGTTGATGTACCAATTTACCCAAACGGGGCCCACAATTTAGCGTTTCATCTTCTAGGGTTAGGTTTTGGAATGTTAAGGGTTTTCCATTATTTCTGAACAATAAATAGGCCTTCGATCCTCATTGTAACACAGTTCAGAGGCATGTAGCCACCACATCTCTTCTCAGAGATAAGCTACCATCGCCCTAGCTAGTTTATTTCCATTACTATTTGTAAGCATATTTCAATATTTTAGATTAATAAAATGAAGTATTATTTCCACTGCATATCTGTGTTTATGGTTATCTTTGTAATTTGTTGCATTCCTATTTAAGTCTAGATCAGTAGTATCAGAGCGATCTGCTTTTTCTCTGTTTTTCTTTGCATGTCCCCAATGAGGTCGGGATATAAGGAGTTAGGGCTTGAATTGGTCAAACCTTTGCAAGACCAGCCTCACAAATCCCGACGGCCTCCCACAGTGGATGAGAAGAAAGACAAGGGCCAGGAGATCCTATCAAAATATTCCTCGAAGAAGCCTTCGAGCGACAACAGAATGCAATGATGGACAACTTTGCCCAGATCCTTTAGTGGCTACCCAGAAGCAATGAATTGGCTTCAAGCAGCTGCTCTAGAAATGCGACACCCTTTAAGGTACAAATTAATTTTGAAATCCGCATATTCGAGGGTCAGATAGACACAGATGTCCTAGATAAATGGTTAAATCTGTTGGAGGGTTATTTTTCTGTTCATGAATTTTCGAGTCGAGAAAAGATTATTTTCACTCTTCTCAAAGCAGCCCCCCACGTCAAGGACTCGTGGGAAACCTACTGCAAGTAGAAGGATGAAAGTACCGGCTCACTATTTTTAGCCACACCCACCTTGAATTCATTCTGGGATGCCATCAAGGAGAAGTACTACCCTGTTGGAATCTATGAGGATGAATACATAAAGTGGACCACGCTACGGCAGGGAAGGGACTAAGGCGTGCCAGAGTTCACCAATCGTTTCCATACCCTTCGCACAAAGTTGGGTATCAAGGATTCAGAGCATCATTTAATACTTAAATACTGCGGTTGCCTACACAAGTACATCCAAGAAGAAATATAATTCCTGAACATCTCCTCACTTGGCACAACATACCAATATGCTATCAAGGTCGAGCAAAAGTTTAAACAAAATAAGTGAGACTTTGGATCTACGAATCCAAAGTAAGGGAAGGGTGTCCCTAAACCATAGAATAAAGGACAAAGCCAAGGCGGGGAAACCCAAGACAACCGGCCAAAGCTGAAAGCAAAGAATAGCACCGCAAAGCCGAAAAAGGACACGAGAAAATGGTGTGAGTTCCATAAGAGCTCCACTCACAACACAAGTGAGTGTCGGGCCAAGCGACCACTAGTGGCTAAGCTAAAGGTTTCAGAATCAGATGCATGTTCTGACTCTAAGTAAGAAACTGACAAGGGGAATGACAAAGGGAAGCAAATCATTAATGCAGATCCCAATGCCATTGTTGCTACCGCCAAGATCCAGAAAAATGAACCCGAAGATCCAGAGGAGGAGGAGCGTCTCTTCCACTCCCAGATGCGGGTAAAGGGCTCCCCACTACAGTTCATTGTCAATAGCGAGAGCCAAAAGAACCTCATTTCAGCAGAGGTCGTAAAGCGGTTGGGCTTACCGACCACAGCACATCCACACTATACACCATTGGGTGGCTTCACCAAGGACGGGATCTTCGCGTGAGATAGCAGTGTGGCCTTCCATACAACATCAAGCCCTTCATGAATGAGGTATTGTGTGACATTGCTCCCCTTGAAGTTTGTGATGTATTATTAGGGCAACCATACTTGTGGAAGTGACATGTTATGTATGAATCAAGGCCCCGTGCCATTATTATTACATTGGTAAATAAGTTGTATAGGATACCATAGGTAGCACCATCTACCGCCATCTCTTTGATTACTGCAAAACAATGCAGTAAGCTCATTTCCAAAACCAGGAAATTTATTTTCCTGATGATACGCCCTCAAGGAAAGAAGAATATGGTGTCCATGGCCTCTAGATAGGGCCCCTCCACACGACAACTATATATGGACAAGGTCGTGGAGGAGTATGAGGACATCTTCACCTCCCCCGCAGGGGTTCCTCTACATTGTCAGGTCAAGCACTCCATCAATCTTACCCCAGGTGCGCCACTACCCAGTGGACCAATTTATCGGTGCTCCGTTATGGAGAATGATGAAATCAAGAGGCAGATTCAGGAGCTATTGTAGAAAGGTCACATCTGTCCGAGTTCATCGCCTTGTGGGAGCCCGATTGTATTGGTACAGAAGAGGGATGGGACTTGGAGACTTTGTATTGACTATCGGGCGTTGAACAAGATCACTGTCCATAATAGGTACCCGATCGCATGGATTGATGACCTCCTGGACCAACTAAAGGGGGCGAAATATTTCAGAAAGATCGATCTAAAGTCGGGATATAACCAGGTACCAATCGAACCATGTGATGTGTGGAACACTGCCTTCAAAGCCAAGGAGGTCCTTTTCGAATGGTTGGTTATGCCTTTTGGATTTACGAATGCTCCTACAACCTTCATGAGGCTAATGGATAACATCTTGCGACCATTCACCAACTCATTTGTAGTGGTATACTTGGATGACATTCTGATCTTTAGCCAGAGTTGGGAAGAGCACCTCCACCACATCTGATAGGTTCTCCAAACAATGTGGCAACACAAGCTATGTGCGAATTTAGAGAAATGCACTTTTGGAATGACCCAGGTTCAATATTTGGGTTACATTATTGATGAACAGGGGCTTCATGTGGATCCAGCTAAGATCCAAGTCATTTGGGATTGGCCATCTCCAACCACTCTGACAGAGCTCTACAGCTTTCTAGGTCTTGCCAACTTCTACCGCAGGTTCGTGTTGGGGTTTTCTCATATCACTTGGCCCTTGAGTCAAGTCACCAAGGGAGGAGTGAAAGCGAAATTATTTTGGTCTGAATCTCAACATAAGGAATTCATAGAGTTGAAAGATCGCCTCTGCACGGCACCAGTGCTCGCGTTACCAGATTTACAACAACCATTTGAGGTCGAGACAGATGCCTCTGACTATGTTATTGGGGCAGTCCTTACTCAACACGGGCATCCAATGGCATATCACAGTGAAACAATTTTAGACACAGTCCTGAAGTATCCCACTTATGATAAAGAGATGTATTCCATTGTGCAGGCTTGCTGACAATGGAAGCATTACATTTTTGCAAAGGAAACAGTCATCCACATAGACCACTGACCCCTGTAGTTCATACAAACCCAAGGGAAATTGCATAATGATCGCCATCAGAAGTGGTCTACATACTCGTAACAGTTCCATTTGAATATCAAGTATAATAAGGGAAACACCAATAATGTTGTAGATTGCCTTAGTCGACCACCGGTCATGGCGTTAACCACCGTGATCAACTCTTGTGGGCACAAGACTTCTGATTAGCCACTTCTCTACAAAAGCGACCCATAATTTGACCACACATACCAGACACTCTTGGAGGGTCGGCATGTTCCAGATTTTCACCTCCAAGATGCCTTGTCATGCCACCTAGGTCACCTTTGTGTTCTTTCAAGCAAGCATGCCAAGATGATTTGAGAAGCACACTATAGTTGGGCTGTTGGGCATTTCGAGGTCGAGAAAATGGTGGCAATACTGCAAAAGTATTTCTCTTGGAAAATCTTCAAAAAGATGTTGGGAAGTACATCAGATCATGTATTGCTTGTGCCATTGCCAAACTGTCCATCAAGAAGCAAGGCCTCTATGCCCCACTGCCTACCCCTAGTCAACCTTGGGAATCCATCTCCATGGATTACATGTCAAGCCTTCCTTCCACTAAGCATGGAAATGACTGTGTTTTTGTGGTCGTCAATAGGTTCTCAAAGATGGCCAGTATGGCGGCCTGCAAGAAGAATATGAGAGTAGAAGCCACTACTAAACTCTTTTTTGAATGAGTGTGGGTGCACTTTGGGATCCCACAGTCTATCATCTCAGATCGGGACAGCCGATTCCTCAGTAAATTTTGGTCCAGTCTTTGGTCAATGCTGGACACCAAACTCACTAAGTCCACAACCTTCCATCCTCAAACTGATGGCCAAATAGAGGTTGTCAATAGGATTATTGTGCACATTCTACGCATGTACAACTCAAAGCATCCACACACATGGGACGAGAGCCTCCCCTATGTTCAGCATAGCTACAATCGAGCTCTTCACAACTCGAATGGCCACAACCCTTTTCAGGTGGGCTTGGGATTCCAGCCACTATGCCCCATTGATGTGGCCATGCCACTTGTAGCTACACACATAGATTCGGCACATGTCAAGTCCAAAACAGAAAAGGCAACCAACCTCATTGAGAACACCCAACATATTCACCAGCAGGTCCATGACATTCTGGAGAAATCAAATTCCAAGTACAGGCAGCGACATGATCAACATTAGGTGCCACACAAGTTTTAGGTGGGCGACAATGTTTGGTTACATTTGCAAAAGGAACGCCTTACTGGAGCCTATCGGAAACTGAGACCACTCTGATATGGTCCTTATACCATTAATAAGGTTGTGGGAGACAATGCATTTGAGCTCAGCCTTCCTCCATTCCTCGGCCTGCACCCAGTGTTCAATATGGACCGCCTTCGACCATACTTTCCACCATTACTAGACACATCCAACATTGCAGAACATCTCACACCCACAGAATTAAATCCAGATTACATGGAATAAGCTGCAATTGATCGGATCATGGACACACAGATCAAGAACACTCACCAATAGAATATCCAATTGTATCGAGTTGTCAAAGCAGGGAAACTCCTTCACCAGGGCAAGTGGCTCACCAGGGACCAAGTTCAGCAGAAGTTTCCTCATCTCATGGAGGAACTCAACGCAATGGGGGCTATTGCTTCCTAAGGGTGGAGGAATGATCTAGGTGGATCTTGGTGGCCACCTGCCAAGTCCACCTGGACCCCCACCATTGTTTCTCTCAACATTTTTAGTTTCCTTAATTATAGCACAACTTACTATTTTTAGCAGTTTTTCGGGTCCTGAACTTCCAGAGCCGTTTTGAGGCCCTAAATGACTTTTTTTTTTGTGAAATCTGGGGGCAACATGGGTCCATAGACAAATTTTTCTCTTCCCAAAGTGGTAGTGCTTGGATAGATCTTTCTAATGAGCTATTGTATGCGTCAAACGAAGATTGTATGCCAAAGTTATGACCCTAGGAAGTTGATGTACCAATTTACCCAAATAGGGCCCACAGTTTGGCGTTTCAGCTTCTAGGGTTAGTATTTGGAATGTTAAGGGTTTTCCATTGTTTCTCAACAATAAATAGACTTTTGAGCCTCATTGTAACACAGTTCAGAGGCATGTAGCCACCACATCTCTTCCCAGAGATAAGCTACAATCGCCCTAGCTAATTTATTTCCATTACTGTTTGTAAGCATATTTCAGTATTTTACATTAATGAAATGAAGTATTATTTCCGCTGCATATCTGTGTTTATGGTTATCTCTGTAATTTGTTGTGTTCCTGTTTAAGTCCGGATCAAGGATCGACAACTATTTCATCGGGTTGGGCTTCACAAAGAGTGAAGTGGATGCGAACATTTAACACATCATGGTAGAAGGTAAGCAGTTAATCATTGTTTTTTATGTGTATGATCTGATATTGACAGGTGATGATCAGTTGATCATGTCTTGCAAGGAGGACCTTGCAAGAGAGTTTGAGATGAGAGACATGGGTCCCATGCACTACTATCTAGCATAGAAGTGTGGCAGAAGGATGGGGAAGTGTTTGTGTCTCAAGACAAGTATGTCAATGAGATACTCAGGAGATTCCACATGGAGAAGTGCAAGCCCATGCAGACTCCTCTAGCAAGTAAATGGAGGAAGGAGGATGCTACTTCAGGTGAGGTAGTAGCTGCTACTGTTTATCGGCAACTTATGGGTTCATTGATGTATTTAGTGAACACATGACCAAATTTGTGCTTTGCAGTGAACTAGCTGAGTCAAGCTATGGTTCAACCTACCAAGTTGTTTTGGAAGGCAGCAAAGCATGTGCTGAGATGCCTCAGAGGCACATCTCAGTATGGATTATGGTACAGATGGACAGAGGGAGTGAAGCTTTAGGGCTTCACAGATGCAGATTGGGTAGGGAGTCCATCAGATTAGAAGAGCACTTTAGGAGGAATTTTCAACCTTGGCTCAGCTGTAGTTTCTTGGTACAACAAGAAATAGAGGTTAGTTGCACTTAGCTCAGAAGAGGCTGAATACATAGCTACTAGGCAGGTAGCATGTGGGGCTATTTGGATGTGGAAAACTCTAGTTGGATTGTTTGATCAGAGGATGGATCCAACTGTGATCTATTGCGATAATCAGAGTTGTATCAATCTCTCTGAGAATCTAGTATCTCATGGTAGGTCCAAGCACATCGATATCCGGTCTCATCATCTTCGAGATTGTTTGGTGAAGAGGATCATGTTGTTGTTGTATGTTTCGACTTACGAGCAGGATGTAGATATTTTTACTAAGGCATTGTCAAAATGAAAATTCAAGTTCCACAAAGACATGATTAGGGTGAGAGATAATCGCTTTCTTGCTGAGAGGGAGTGTTGAAAATAGCAACAAGAAATGCTAAATATAGAAGTGCTAAAAATAGCATATCGGGATACATTCCAATTTTAGTTAGTCCCTGAACTAAAATTGAGAATTAAAATTCGAATTTGATCTTAACAGTTGCTTGAAAATTAAATAATTAATTCATCTCGAGTTAATTAGTTGGAGAAAATCAAACATGAAGTCTATGTGAAGACATGCAACAGTTATCACTTTGATTGAGAAAAGTAATCCCTTAATTAAGGAGATCATGATGAGTTGTAATTTGAGTTGTAAGTAGTTAGCTCAGTTAACTGAGTTAAGTCCAGTTAGATTAGTTCCAATAGTTTGTGGAACTGATTGTCAGTTTAGTTAGTTAATGCATGCATGTGTAATGCCCCACTTAAATCTTATCCTACAAATTTTGTTAATGTTTACATTATCTAAAAATATTGAGAAATATAGGTCTAATATAAAATTCATGATTTCCATTATTTAAATTCTCCACTTACCTTCTCAAATTGAATATTGGGTAGAATTTGTTCTCTTCCATTATTTCAAAATGTATATATTCATTTCACATTACCCAATGTACCCTCACATTTATTAAGGAGAAGACATGGTCCTCTCCATGTAATTACATTTCACATTCCCCAATGTACCCTCACATTTATTAGGGAGAAGAAATAGTACTCTCCAACTCATTATCAATATATATATTCATTTCACATTACCCAATGTACCCTCACATTTATTAAGTAGAAGACATGGTCCTCTCCATGTAATTACATTTCACATTCCCCAATGTACCCTCACATTTTCTTGGGAGAAGACATAGTCCTCTCCAAATTATTATCAATATATATATTCATTTCACATTACCCAATGTACCCTCACATTTATTAAGGAGAAGACATGGTCCTCTCCATGTAATTACATCTCACATTTCCAAATGCACTCCTAGCTTACTTGGGAGAAGAGAAGTCAACTATAGGGATGGGTGAGAAGCGAATGACATTAATGAGAGGTGGTTGAGATG
>APFE030193608.1:0-37201 GCA_000404065.3 Pinus taeda
TCGGGAACAGGTATTGGAGTGGTCTTAATGCAGGAAGGGCGACCATTGGCCTTCACCAGCCAACAACTAAGTGGGAGGAATCTGGGCCAATCTGCTTACAAGAAGGAAATGATGGCCATCTTACATGCAGTCGAGACCTGGCGACCTTACTTGTTGGGGCGACGTTTCCAAATCCGCACAGATCATCACAGTCTTAAATATTTTCTAGAGCAGTGCCTATCTTCTCCACAACAAAACAAGTGGCTCGCCAAAATGCTGGGATATGATTATGAGATCATTTACAAGAAAGTGAAAGATAACCGGGTAGCAGATGCATTGTTGCGCCAATTTGAGGAGGAAAGTACACTGCTCGCAATTTCCCTCCCAATTCCAGACTGGATTGAAGAGGCTCACAGGGAATGGTTTTCACATCCAGGGCTCTCCAAACTTATTTCTCAATTGCAGGTGGATCCTAATTCCAGCAAGGGCTACTCGTGGCAGAATGATATTCTTCGCTACAAGGACAGAGTCGTAATCTCACCAACATCCACCCTCAAAAGTAGCATTTTGGCAGAAGTGCACTCATCGCCCATTGCAGGACATTCGGGCTTTCAGAAGACGTATGCGCGCACCAGAAGATCATTCTTTTGGATCGGTATGAAACAGGACATCCTTACTTTCGTAGCAGAATGTGACGTCTGTCAACGCCACAAAGGGGAAACAGTCAACACACCAGGCACATTACAACCATTGCCCATTCCGGCGTCAGTTTGGACGGAGGTATCCATGGATTTCATTACAGGTCTTCCAAAGTCGGGGAACAAGTCAGTCATCATGGTGGTTGTGGACCGACTATCAAAGTATGCTCATTTCTGCTCCCTACCCCAACCATTTACACCAACGTTGGTTGCCCAAACCTTCATGGATCAGATCTTCAAATTGCATGGCATGCCCACTTCTATTGTGTCCGACCGCGACCCAATCTTCACCAGTAATTTTTGGCAGGAACTCTTCAGAATACAAGGAACTCAACTCAAACTCAGTACTTCATATCATCCGCAAACAGATGGTCAAACCGAAGCAGTCAACAAATGTCTAGAAACCTACCTTAGGTGTTTCACTTCAGAAAAGCAACACCTTTGGTACAGTGGTTACCTCTGGCGGAATGGTGGTATAACACCAACTATCATGCCACCACCAAAATGACTCCCTATGAAGCAGTCTATGGTCAACTTCCGCCTTCCCCTACTTCTTATCTCACAGGGTGCTCCAAAGTACAAGCTATGGATCAACTCCTACAACACCGCGCAACCATGCTCACCCACCTGCGTGAGAATCTTCATCAAGCTCAGAACCGTATGAAGCAACAGGCTGACCAACATCACTCAGAGCGCGAATTTCAAGAAGGGGATCAGGTCTTTTTGAGGCTGCAACCCTATAAGCAAACATCACTCAAAGACAAGGGTTGTCAAAAGCTCTCTCCAAAATTCTATGGACCATACCAAGTACTTCAGCGCATTGGAGAAGTGGCTTACAAGTTGGCTTTGCCACCTACAGCAAAATCCCACCCAGTTTTCCATGTATCGTGCCTCAAGAAAGTGATTGGGAACAATTGCCGAGTTCAAACCACTCTACCTGAATTGGACGAGGAAGGGTCAATCTGGCTTCAACCAGAACAGGTTCTAGACACACAAGACAAGCACCTGCGCGGCCACATGATTAAGGAGGTCCTCGTCGAATGGAAAGACACCTCTCCGGAAGATGCAACTTGGGAACCAACCACTATTCTTCAGCAGTTTCCGCAGCTTCAGCCTTGAGGACAAGGCTAGTCTTAAGGGGGAGGGCATGTTAGGGTCCCACCCTAACCCCCTTATTTATGTCTTGGGATCACGTCATAGTCAAGAGTCAATAAAGCCCATATTAATATTTGCAAGTGGTTAACCCGCAATTAATGACGGGACCACAGTTAGTTGCAAATGAGCGGTAGTAGTAGATTAAGGGTAAATGGGCGGGGTAGTATTAGATAGATGGTATTAATAAAACCCACGGTATTGACCCGTGGTATTGCATGTATGAGTCATATATAAAGGATAGAGACTCCCTGCGAGGAGTATCGTGTCTTGTTTTTGTAATCGAGCTCTGCTCTATTGGAGGTTGCCCCCTCGAAGAGGCCTGTGAACATTTCTCTCTGAGTAATAAAATCATTGCTATTCTATGTTCTGGGTATATTTTCTTCGCATATTCTGTGTTCTGGGTATTTTTCTCGCATATTCTTTGTTCGGTATTGCTTTGCAGGTTAAGAAGCATAACAAAATCACCATCTTGAAATTACTTTTCCTTGATGTTCTTATCATGCCAGATCTTCCTCTGAAGTTGAATTACCTCTATATGTAGGAGGGCCTGCATTCTAAACTCATCCAAACCATTCAACTCTATCAATCTCTCTTTTTGTGCACTGCTGAGATCTAGATCTAGTTGGGCTACCATACTTAATGTCTTATACTCAAATGCAATGGATAGTATGGCCTTTTCCCCATAGACCAACTCATAGGGTTTGAATCCAATGGCGGTCTTACAAGTGGTATTATAGGCCGAGGTGGCCTTGTTACCGAGAAATCTAGTGTCCACTCAGAGCTACTGGTCCCACTAAGACTGGTAGCTATCTTAGAAACAAACAAACTAAAACTACTATAACTTTCCTTTATGAGAAGTAGATAAGAGGGGAACAAAGGACACCAACCTCAGTCTTGCGCTTAGTTCCTTGCTTAGTTCCTCTCCCTTCTGATAGATCTTTACCGCTCCTCTTTCGTCTACCCAGCTTCAAAGAGCACCTACGGAATCAAAGTAGCATAATACTATCAAAGAACAGAGACCTACAATCATAAGCAATACAGGACCAGATATGTATTGGCCAGACAAATGCATATATCATCAAACATACAAGAATGTGGAGGAAAACTTGAATAGCTTTATTAATATCAAGAATAGCAAAGAGGATTACAACCAATTTTTCTGATCCAACGTCATCCTCTCAGCATGAAAGCCCTTCTTCACCTCATGAAAAGCTTAGATCACCCAACACTATGATGTTACACCAGGAAACCAACAGCACTTCCTTACAAGATACAAGATTCCATCCTCTGGATCTCTGTGATGAGGGATCGATACATAGATGATTGCAGGGGGGTGAGTCAGCTTCTAGGTTTTTGATTAGTGTCCTCTCTCTGATATTTCTTGATTCTACTTGGAGATTGATGATCTTTTACTCATCCCTAGGCGAATTCAGAGAGGCAAGTGTCAAAGAAGAAGTTTATGGAAGATTCTATGATCCTCCACCTCGCAAACTATCTTTGTCATTTGTCCATTCTCACCCATCACACCCTACAGAACGGATTTCCAGTATGCATCGCACCCTTTACACTGAGTACGTGAGATGCATCACACCCTCTGCACTGGGCATTCTGTATGGTCGAGTTTTGACCAGTTCTGAGCAGTTTTCTGTGGAGAACTTCTGGGAGATGATGTAATCAACTGACCTTGTTCCTTTAGGAAGTGCAGCAACACTTTTAGGGACATAGGAGCCTTTGGTTTATGGAAATTTATGATTGGGCTTGTAGTGCCCAAAAATGTCTATAACAGTTGCCCCCTAAAGTATGAGGTCGTTAATCTTTTGATGTCGGGTGAAATGCTTTATCATGAGGATCCGAAGTTCTTTCGAGCTGGAAGGTGACCTGTAATAAGATACAATACAATACATTATCTTCATAATATTTTTCATGATCTAGCTGAGGCGGGCATTCCCATGCTCAGCTTTATAAATTCATTTTCATGTACATAGGATAGACAACCATCTGTGTAGTAGACTGATGATTCAGATGGAGTCATCATCCTTTGATTTGGATGATCATATGTTTGGCAATGATGTACATTTGATGTCTTTATATTCCTAAATATATCACAGCCCGGATGGATGAAACTAGATATGAAGTCTTCAAAACTCGTTCAATATTCACTTGGAGTACAAGTCGATCCATGTGAAAGATGTTACGGAGTCGAACATGGAAAGACATCACCTGATTACCAGCGAATGATGTAAGCTGTTAACAGGCACGAGAGGAATCACCAATAATGACAATGACCCTCAAGGTACTATAGTACAATTTGCAAGGTGTGAAAAAGGGACTTGGCATTGAACAACATGCAAAATCTCTCGGTCGAAGGCCATTGATGTAAACCTATCGACAAAAGTGAGAAACTTGCCATTAAGGCATGCAAGCTTCAAAGTACTGAAAGGGTTGTCCCTAGGTTGACTTCTTGGATAATGAGATGATGTTGACAAGAAGAAAACCATCATACGAGGGCCTTAATGAATCCCACATCTACGACACGAAACAGAGAAAATGATTTTGGAGGTGAAAACAACCTGATGATACAGGGTTCAGGGTGGCGGTCATGAAAGAATGGAGCATGAATGTATTGCAGCGGATGAGACACATGTGAATTCTCTGAGTGACTTCTCTTGAAAATACTGGTGACACTGACATGGATTGGTAGTGTTAACCCCAAATATGGATGGCATGATGGACCAATAGTGATTTGACCGGTGAACGGAATAACCCAACCTGACTCGAACAGAGTGAAAGTGTCATGTTCAAGAGCGACTTGCTACCAATAAAGTTTCTTCAAGTTTTCTTCCCAATTTTCCTCAGTCATTGTTGACCAGTACCTCTTTATTTTTATCAAGCTTGGGGAGCATAACATATGCTTGTTCTATAATCTGCCCTTCTGGCGAACCCGTTGCTATGTTTTAATGAGCCTAGCGACAGTGAAACTCGTTCTCGTCCATTAAGACAAGTTTGTCGCTATTGATTTTAATGCGTTTAACAACAATGATAACTCGGTCCTTTTTCAATTTTAGAGAGTCTGAAAAGGGATGGAAAGGAAACTCCAATGATTCGTTTTCATCATATAATCCATTAAGTCTGAAAAAGTGTAAAATAATACGAAAGGGATGAATTTTCGATAGTTTTAATGAGCTGAACAAGACAAGCGCTCAATCGTTTTGTGTAATAATCCCTCAAGTCCAAAAATATTAAAATATAGAGGAGGGATAGCACTTCTAATGACTTTAACGAGTCGCAGAGGCCAATCCCTCAACAATATTTTTAAATTTTACGAGTCAGCTGAAAAGAGCTTAAAGGAGACTCGTTTTTTGAGGAACGAGTGATAATTTCGAGTAGCAGGTGATTCCATGTAAGGTTTGGAATTTTCCAATCATGTTAGTGTCACAAGGATGGCTAATAAAATCACTCATCGCAGATGTTCCTCAAAAGGGGTAAACAATCAAATGGAGGCGTATGATAGGCTAAACAGAGTGGAGGTGATGATGAGAACACGACCAAGGCTCAAAAGTTGATGATAATGCATTCGAAATGGTTATTTACCGGAGATTGGTTCATTTCTTAATGAGCTTAAACTCTGGGGGAAACATTTGATCATTTCTTAGCTTTAATTTTTAATGAGCTTGAACTTCACATAAAAACTACTCGTGATAATGGTCATTGATTATTTGATTCACCGTTATTACTTTGTTCTTTCAAAGATCGTACTACCTGTTCAATTGCTTCATCAAACCGATTAGAAATGAAAACATATGCTTGATAAGTGAGTTAAAAACACTAATATCTTACTCGAATTACGTGAATAGTAATTTAGAAGTGCTTTTTACCTCTCATTTTACCATTTCATTTGAACTTGGTTTGTTGGAGTTTTGGAGGTTTTTTTCCCCCTTGATTTTCACTAGCTGATTCTGGGAGATTTTGTGGACAATTCTCGGCGCTGTCTGGACCATGTGGGAGCTAAACTTGTGCTCTTCAGTTGCATTCTTTCCTTTTTGAATTCTGAGCATGTTTCCTTGCTTTACTGAGCCTCTGGGGTTTTGAACAATTTTCCTTGGCCCCATTGCACCCTTCCTATATCGAAAGGTGCGATGCATACTAGTCTTGTCACTAGCCAATCAGTATGCATCACTCCCAGTACACCGTTGGGGTGCGATGGGCGCAAGGAGGGAAACTTTTGCATTGTTTTCTCATGGAATTTTTTCCTGTTTCTACCAAATCAGGACCCTGACTCTTCTTTTGTTTGTTTTTCAGAGATTCATTGGAGCAAACTGGTTGTTACATGGTGAGAACGTGAGCATGAAGAAGAGGACACGGTTGCTTTACATGATTTGGGTACGGTACCTGCACTGCAGAACTGTGGCCTGCTAAAGTTTTTCCACATCTCTAGCATGAGGCAACAAATCAACTTGTTGCAATGTTTCCTCGACGCTTAGGATCCTACCAACTAGGTGTTTCAGATCAGGGGAAAATCTATCCCCTTGACTATCGTGGACATCTATTTTGTGACAGGTTTATCGAGGCATGGCGCCCCTCTCTCATTATCAGGTTCTGCACGCGGGGACGAATCGTGAGAGAGTACATTCGCTGGCACTGTAGAGAGGGATCTCAGCCGAGTACGGATGGAAAGATCAACATCTGAGATGTCACTAATCGGCCCTTGAGGACCATTTTGTTCACTTTTTCTAGACTGGTTGGTAGTGTGGCTCTTAACATAGCTAACAGGTCTTATATGCAGTACACCTTGGAATGTCTTGAACCGAAGGTGTTCAACTAGTGTGACGCAGTACTCTCTGTGATGAAAGAACAACTGACCAAGGTGAAAAGCGGAAGATCCAAGAATTTTGGCTATGGTTCTATTTTGACCACTTTTGCTTTGGAAAAGATCCCACTGATGCAGCCGCAGTACATCTCACTTGGTTTACCTCCACCGACTGAGCCACGGATGCAGAGATGGGTTGACCTCATGTCCTGACATGCTGGCCAGCCCCATATTTCTTTCTCTGATACCTTCTTTGAGTGGTTCGACCATCAGGAGATGGTTTATGCCAAGTTTCCATATGCTGGCATGGATTTCCAGGGTGACCCGGATTCGGTGCTGCCGGCTGGTGAGCGGTGGGGTGCTATGGGTAAATTCTCTGAGCATATCTTTGTTTATTGTTTCTATAATGTTCTTATGCTTTCTTTGATCAAGAATAAATCAAAACTCATGTGCTCATGCAGACATTGGACCAGTTCGACCAGCAGTACGCCAGAGAGAACTAGCTGGTGCTCCGGTAGGAGAGGCTATGGGGAGGGCCATCCTCCGTGACCTTGATATGGCCGAGACTCTTTCAGCATTACAGGATCAGGTCGAGGGTCTCACCCTCGGTATTCCGGACGTGAGGACCGACGAGCTGCCTCTGCGGTTGCAGTGACATACTACTGGTGTGCCGAATCGATGGACTACTCTTTTACGCATGATTGCACAGGCAGTGACTTGTTATCACCAGCACCATTAGACTAGGGCGCCCCCTAGAATTTTGATTTTTGGGTCATTTGACTGATTTTGTCTTGGTTACATAACATTATGTGTAAACCATAAACAATTATATATATTTTTTAATTTTCGGAGCTTTATTTTGGTTAAGTTACATGTGTTAGAATCGGTCTTTTGAGTCCTCCGTCAGAGACCAAAACTCTTTCTGCATCTCATTTTTAAGTGTCTCACTCCATTCACTCAGCTGCATTCCACTAGAAGCATGTCATAATCTGACGGAAGGGTCTTGTCAGTTCATTCCCCTCATGTCTTGTACCTGCTGGCTTAGGTCTTTTCATCAAGTTTTATTAAAGTCCATGACAGTCAATGTTTGATCTTTTAATGGACAAGAGTCATTTCAGTCATTAGGTCTAGGGTTTGCAAATTGTTGTTCTCAAATAATAATTGCACGCCAGAGGAAGGCTCAATAATTCACTCAAATGATGTTTTTGAGCCCGAAAAGATGAATTTTGGAAACCTAAGAGAGGTGTTTGTCCAAAATAGGCTAAGGAAGAAAAACATCCTTCAATTTGTACACCGGTGTCATGGTTTCAGAGAAATGTCAAAAATACAATTGCCTCAGGAGAATTGATGCACCTCTAAAGTGACCTTGGGAAAATCCAATTTTCTCCTAGCTCGTTTAGCCACATGACTTTCTTGATGATTAAAATGATAACTAGACACAAATATTTTTCCAATGAGCTATCATGAGCTCAATTTGGAGTTGCGGAACACCTTCAAAAGTTGACTGCAACAACACTCTGCCTTGAGGCAGCCTCATTGGGCACATTTTGACCAGTCTTGGGAGATTTGATTTTTGATAGGGCAGATGAACTCCCAATTGCAAAATTCTAGTTGGGTTGGAAATTATATGCAATTACCTTTCCAACGAGCTATCCTTCACCCACTTTGAACACCAGGAAGGCCTCCAAACGTCTCCTACAAAAATCATTATGCACAGGCTCTATGTGTCGCTCTCTGGCGCGACGCTTATGATGGGGAGCTCAAAATCAAGAAAGGTTTGCATTTTTGGATTTAGCATGAAAACTCATGACTTCTGGTTCATGGCCAAGAAATTTGGAGCATTTTTGGAGCATTTTTGGTCATTTGACAAAGTTCGTGCACAAAACAGGGTTTTTCTCCCTGTGCGCCGCGCCACTGGCGCGACGCTTAGGATTGGGAGCTCCAAATCACAAATGGTTTTCATTTTTGGATTCAGCATGAAAACTCATGACTGCTTGTGCATGGCCAAGAAATTTGGGCAAGGTTTGAGTCCCTAGGAGGTCAAAAACACTCAAAACATGACCTCTCTGCCCCTATTTTGACACACAAGAAGCAGTATTGGGAGATTGAAGTTTTGGGTGGAAAAATGAGCACCAAATTCCAAAATTCCACTTGGGTTGGAAAGTAGACAGGCAAGGCTTTCTGACAAGCACATGTGGGCACAATTTTGACTTCAGAAGGTACCTCAAAATTTCCTCCAAAGTGGCGTGACGCATATAGATTTGGGCACGGCACATATAGACCCAAAGGCCAAAATCATTTCCGCTCCGCGAAATTTGGATACGCGAATTTTTCCAAGTGGACCCACTCATTTACACTACACTTGTTTTGGCACCTAAGGCAAAGTTTAAAGATTATTTTCACTAAAGGTTGGCTTCTATCCAAGTGGAAAAGGAAGGCGAGCAGTCACCCAAGCAATTTGTCATTTTTGTAACGCTGCACCTGTCACTAATGGTTGGCTTTCCATTTCCAGTTTGTGATGATTTGAAAAACTCCCCAACTGTGGGTCATTCTATTTCCCAATGGCATAGTCTATTTATTGTATACAAAACTATTTTCAAAGGGGGTTGTAATTTCTAGGAGAATGTGGGAGAGAAACTCAGTTCTTCATTATATATTTTGACAGATAATTAATGAAAGGCAACGGCTCTGGTTCATGAGATTCATGTGGTGTGAGTGTAGAAAATGTGTTCTCTTTATGTTTCATATGTATTTTTTTATGTTTCACAATTCATTCATATTCATTTCAATTAAATTTTCTAAGTAAGATAAGGTAGAATTCAAGTTTATTGCTCTTCCTGTGGGAAAGTTTCACGTTTTGTGTTCTTCTTCTTTTGAAAAGGATTCATGTGTTTATGCCTTTTCACCCTCCTAAACAATCTTTCCGTTCCACATTATTTCAAATTTAATTGCTAGACTTTCCGCCTGTCTTGCCTCACGAAGTAATCTGTGCCTTTGTGTTAAATTCTTTACTCATTGTTGTTTGTTGGTCCCATACATCCCAGAAACTCAGTCATTTATAAAAAATTGCTTCTTGTATCCATATTTACTTGCCTAAAATCAATATTTCACTGCAAGTCATCTCAGACCATATCATTTTGATTATTCACTTAGCATGACATGGAGAGAGCCCTTTCCTGTTCTGGTAGGGCTAGCTACTAGACTGAGCGTGGTTTGTGGTTACCTTGATTTTTGCCTTCCTTCAGCCTAAGGTAGATTTAGGTGCTAACAACATGATCCTATTGCAAATATTGATGAAATGCTTCTTTTTATAAATGTCACAAATGTCTATCTAACACATAATTTGCCAATGAGTCTATTAATGTGTTTAAGTTTCCAGAAATATGTTGATATTGAATGAAATCGAACTATCTTTCCAAAATCCTGACCCTTAGGAACATGCGATAGATAGCTGGATTTCGTATAGAGTAGATACCAGTGAGTTGTAGAATGACGAGTTGTGAGTCTAGCCTGACGACAAGTCGACATATGCCATGTGTGATGGCATCAGAGAGGAGTTCTATCAACGCGCAGTATTCAGCAATATTGTTCATCGACTGACCAATACATACCCCTCTGAAACTCACTAACTCGTCGCTAGGATCAAAAATGGCCCAGACCAAAGAAGATAGGTTCCGCGAACTACGACTCACTCCATCAGCATATCCAACAAATGATTCCAATATGTTCGACATCTGCAACAAATGAAAAAAAAGGATTACCAAACCAAAACAATTACCCTTAGTGAAAACAAAAATGTAACAAAAGCATAGGGATTACTATGCTGAATTAAGCATAGTAACGCTTGAGCTACAACCTATTGCGGGGTTGCGCCAGTGGAATCCCATCATAATCCACCAACTCGTAGGCTCCTTTTGCTAATACACACTTAACAATATCAGGGCCCAGCCATAAAGACTTGAACTTACCTGCTCCCAACTTATCGGACTCCTGGTCATAAAGTAAGACCAGGTCACCTTCTGAAAAGAGACGAGGTTTGACATTTTTGTCGAACTGCGCTTTGACTCACTTCTTATGGGCTTCATTAGCCGAAGCTACATCATGGTGGGTTTCATCCAATTGGATTAATTCCAAGAAACAAGCCTCTTCTTTTGAAGTTGCGGGGAGAAGGTCGACCATGAGCTTGAGGGACGAGATTTCACACTGAATTGGCAAGATTGCTTCCAGGCCATACACCAGTTGAAAAGGTGTAAACCCGGTTGCATTCCTCACCGATGTCTGGTATGCCCACAAGGCCAAGTACAGGATTAGGTGCCAACTCTGTTTATGGACTCCAATCATCCTTTGCAGCATGCACTTCAGGACTTTGTTGATTTCCTCAACTTGTCCATTAGCTTGCAGATAATACGGAGTAGAGCTATCGTGGGACAGTCCTAATTTGGCAGCCAACTCAACCATCATGCGATTGCGAAAACGCGATCCATGATCTATGACTATGGCCTATGGAACACCGAATCTGGAGACTACGTGATTGGAAAAGAAAAGGCAACTGTTTCGCCACTGTTATTTAATGTAGGCATCGCCTCGGCCCATTTGTAAAATAGTCTACTGCGACTATGATATACCCATGCCCCCCAGTGGAGGTGTGGTTACATGTCATAAAATCTATGCTCCATTTTGCGAATGGCCCAACAACAACTACTAGTTGCAGAGGTGTGGGTGCTCTCCTGGTTTTGCTATCGAAGATTTGACAAGCATGGCAACTTCTGACTGCGGTTATGCAATCTTTGAACATTGTTGGCCAGAAGTATCCTGCTCGTAAAATCTTTTGCATCGTAGCATAACCAGATTGATGCCCACCACATGCGCCTGAATGACAATCATTTAGGACTTTTTCAGCCTCCTCATGGGTGAGGCACCTCCGCAGGACTGTATTGATACCACGTCGATAAAGCGTATCACCAACGATCATATAGTCTTTTGCTTGGTATCGAATATGATGTTGTTCCGAGCGTGAGGTATTAGACCTATATGTTTGGGTTTGGAGATAGATTATTATATCTCCATACCACGAATTGCTTGAAGATTTCAAAAACAAATTTTCATCCACGATTGCTTCTTCAGATGCTGCATCGTTGGACGACGATGAGAGATCACATAGTAACTCCAAGAAAACTAGGGCTTTCTTTGATTTTTATTTTTTGAATTCCAAATCAAACTCTTGTAAAATCGCTATCCATTTTGAATATTTTCCCTCCAGCAACAGTCGCGACAATATATAATTCATGGGGTTGCAATCTGATAAAATGGTAGTTTTTCTGAAGATGACATAGTGTTAAAATCTCTGTATCGCTTGAATAGCTACGAGTGCTAGCTTTTCAATGTAGGAGTACTTAATTTTCATATCATTTAATTTTCGACTTAAATAATATATAGGATGTTCTATGCCATTATCTTCTTGAACTAAAACCATCGCTATGGTTGTATCCGCTGCAGTCAGATACAGGTTAAAGTATTTTTGATAATCAGGAGCATACATTAATGACGCTTTTATTAGGGATTGTTTTAAAGCATAAAAGGAAGCTTGCACGACCTGATCCCAAATGAAGGGTACTTCTTTTTTCAATAGACGAGTATAACCTTTAGCAAGTACGGCGTAATTTGGAATGAACCTCTTTAGAAAGTTTGCTTTCCCTTGGAGTTTCTGAATCTGAAGCAAATTCGAAGGTGGAGGAAAATCAATGATTTCCTGAACCTTACATGGGTCAAGATGAATTCCATCCTTTGAGACCACAAAGCCAAGTAAATGACTAGAACGAACACAAAACATAAATTTGTGCGGATTGAGTCATATCTTGTAGTGTCAGCAATGTAGAAATATCGCTCTCAAATGCTACGGATGATCGGTCTGGTTTCGCGAATGAGCTGGAAGATCGTCGAGATATGGTTGAACAATGTTCTTGATGTCATGGAAATCATAATTCATTTCTCTCTGAAATGTTGCCCCTGCATTCTTTAAACCAAAGGGTAGCTTGCAATATGCAAGTGTGCCCCATGGACAAATAAATGCAATCTTTGACTGGTCCTGTGGGTGGATATTTATTTGATTATACCTGGAAAATCCATCCATAAATGAAAAGATTTCACATCTGGCGCATTCATCAATTATCTGGTCAATGAAGGGCGTAGGGTAGTTGTCTTTCAAACAAGCTTGATTTACATCCCTATAATCGACACACACTCTAATCGTTCCTTGTTTCTTCATCACAGGAACGATACTCTGAAATGTTGCCCCTGCATTCTTTAAACCAAAGGGTAGCTTGCGATATGAAAATGTGCCCCACAGACAAATAAATGCAGTCTTTGACTAGTCCTGTGGGTGGATATTTATTTGATTATATCCGGAAAATCCATCCATAAATGAAAAGATTTCACATCCGGTGCATTCATCAATTATATGGTCAATGAAGTGCGTAGGGTAGTTGTCTTTCGGACAAGCTTGATTTACATCTCTATAATCAACACACACTATAATCGTTCCTTGTTTCTTCATCACAGGAACAATATTCGATACCCAATCGGTTAGAGGAACCGAGTAAATAAAACCAACATGGAGGAGGTTTTCAACTTCTGCCTTGATGGCAGTGGCTTTCTTGGGGTGCACCTATCGGAGCCGCTGTCGTACTAGTTTGACATCTGGATACATCTTAATTTCATGTTCAACTATGCTCGAGTCAATGTCTGGCATTTCGTCATACGACCAAGCAAATATGTCTCTAAACTTGCGAAAAAAAGTGTTATATATTTCCAGTTCTGAAGAAGAACAAGATTTGGCGACATGAATATTCTCTACAACATCTGTTTTGGTCAAGATATTTACGGCGATAGTCTCTTCGATATTGGATAGGTTTCACTCATAATCCACCGTATTTACAGTATTTGACAGTAATTCAAAAGTTGAGGGATGATCAAGGTCACTGGAACTATCCTCCTTACAATTTGGAAGATGGGAATGATGGTGGTAATCTTCCCATGGTGCCCCGTCAATCATCATTGACTGAACAATTCCTTCGTCAATACACTGTAATTGCGACCAAGGATCTGAAGGGGTGCCATATTCCTTAGACCTATCTATCCGAACACTTGATGAGCGTTGATTCGGGTTTGCCTCCCATGCCGAAAACATTGATTGCTACAATATTTCTATTAGACTTAGAGGCAATACCTGTAGATGATCCATGTTTATATCATTTTCTAACATCTTTCGAATAGAAGATATCATATTGCAGGTTCCCACCTTGGCCACTTCCGCCAAATTGATTGGAGGCAGTAGGGAAAAATTCCCCATTAATGTAGGGTCTTTTAGTAGGCCTACTTCGATATTTTGAAGCGAATGAGGGCTTCCATGGATCATCAGAATGCTTCCCGTAACTTGTGAACTATTGGGGAGAAATGTTTTTTGGTCGATGATTGTAATTCCTCTTTGGAAAGGAAATGAAATCTTCCTAAAGTAGGTCAACACAACGGTAGCCATGGCATATATCCAGGGCCTTCCGTGTAGGATGTTGTAATCGAGGTTTCCATCGATAACTTCAACATCAATTTCTACTGTTTTTCCCCCCAGTTCGACTTGCAAGTTACTCAATATCCCATATGGGGTGTATGTTCTTCCATCAAATTCTTTTAATGTCATCGATGATCGGACAAGGTTGGAGATCCTAAAGTTTTCCAGCAACTCATCGACATAATACATGTAGATGCCCCCTCACCAATAATTGTTCGATGAACAATTTTGTTGAGGGATTTCACTTGAATAAGGAAAGCTAGTTGAGCTAGTAACTGAGGGTCATATCCTTTGTGATTAAAGGATACAAGATTGGAATCCGTTGGGTCAATCCCACCTATCGCTGAAAATAAAGCATGCCTTTGGGAGGGGAAATTTTGCAGTACCTCAAGTGTCGACATCGCGGACGGCGATTGGGTTAGATCCTCCACTATATTATAATGTTGTGCTACTCTGGCACAAGGATTAAACGTCAATTTGTGTACTACTCCCTTCGGTGGTTTAATCGTTAATTCAGGAGTGATGGGTGGCAGAACTTTGGTCGAAGTTGTTGTCGAACTACTAGGTTGATCATTATCCTTGTTGCTTGACATCTGTGGATTCCCGTCATCTTTACTCCTTGTCGATATCAAAGCATCATTTTGCTGCTTCGAAACAGACAACATTAGCACTTGGGATAGGGAAGCATTGTCGCTAGCAACCAGATTTGTTCCTAAATTCGGAAACGGATCAGTCAATACTGCCAAGGTTTTTGAACTATTGAAGAATTTTCTAAGCTTAGCTTTATATGGACACTCTCTTGTCCAATGAACCTCATCACATATAAAGCATGGATGATTTCGTTTCCTTTCTCCAGAAGGGTTTACAGAGGATTTTTTAGGAGACGATTCCTTCTATTTCTTCTTTTTCCCTTTCTTTTTCTTCTTGCCTCATGGTTGCTTGGTTTCTTTTCCTTTGTCAGTTGATATGGCATTTACTTCCGAGGTGAGAAGTTCTTCATTTTCATTTTGACTTGAAACCATACGGGATTTCTTTGACGTAGCCTTTATAGTTTTCGTGCTAGTCGTACCTATCATGCCATCGCCGGCAAGAGAGTCTTTGTTTGATTTAGGAGGGGGAGGAACTGAAAATTCCTGTATAGGAGCATCATGGATTTTATCATAGAGCATGCCAGACTGAGTATAGATCAAGTCTAGGTATTGTGCACGAGCAATAACTTGCTCTTCAGTGATGACTCCTCCCTTTGCCACATCTTCTGTAATAGAAGGTAATAAAGACTTAATAAACCATTCAGCCAATATTTTATTAGGAACATATGTTTTTACCATTCTACGACGACGTCGCCACTCATGAATATGATCGGATATGTGAGTGGTTATCGTTTGCTTGAAATTGGTAAGTAGTTCTGTTCTCATTTCGTACTTTATGGGTAACTGAAAATGGGTTAAAAAGGTTGTGGCTAGGGTACTGAAGTTATCAAACGAAGCTCTCAGCAATTCGATATACCATTTTGTTGCCGGACCAGTTAACGTTCGTTGAAAAAGGTGAAGCCTAATTGAATCATCGTTGAGAGTGTTTGATGAACACCACAGATGAAAAGTCATCGCATGATTTGACGAGTCTTCACCCGGATTTCCATTAAATTTAGGAATATCTGATGGAAGTTTATGTGGAATCACCAGGGTGTAGGCAATTGGATTGTTCGTTAGTCGATTTAGATCTAGTAACTCTAAAATCGCCATGAAAGGAAACCGTTGATTTAGGCTTGGTGAAGCATACCCAGGATAAGATGGAATTGTCTAAGCAGTTGATCTTTGCATACCAGCGTAATGCATTTGATGCTGGTAACTTTGGTAAGGTTGATGGGCATAACCATTATGAAATGATTGATATTGACCGTTTTGAATATACGGCTGCCCATTACTTGCAAAGACTTGTTGCTAGGATCCTTGGTAAGCTTGTTGGAATTGTGGTTGTTGGTATTGCACCAGCCATGGTTGTGAAGCCATGAGTTGTTTTCCAGTACTGACTGTTTGACCAAGATGAGGGGTAATGATCCCTATTTGAACCTGGGTCATTCCACTAATTGGTGATTGCGATTGCGTCGTAGGGACAAGAGGTTGTTGCATTACGACCTAAGAAACCTGAGGTTGGCATACAACAGGAAATGCTTGTACTTGCAACACTGCCACAATAGTTGGCGTAGTGGGGATATTTGACATAGGTAAACTTTGTTGCATTGAGTATACAACTCTTGGTTGTTGAGGTAGGATTGGCACCCAACCGCTAGATGTAATTTCAGCATAACCTAAATTTTTTTGTGAACTCTCACATGGTCATTCTCCCAAAGAAGACAATGAAAGGGTATACAGCCCTCCATACGGCGGTAATCCAGTGCTCAAAGGAATGATTTGCCTTTAGGGACTGGATTTCCCAAATTAACTCTGCGAAGGGTAAATTTGTTGAGACTCAACATAAGAGATTCCAAATACGATTCCAGACGAACAAATGGGAACAGACCACACTGTCAAAACAACCCCTGGATGGATTCCATCTAGCAATTAAGAGCTAGTTGGGACAGATGGCATGCTAGCGAACATTCTCAGAGTAGCAGCAGGAAGTTCTACCGCTACTGTGTTGGATGACACATTCCTAGATGTCGATGGTTGTTTAGACATATTTAGTCTATCCAAAAGATTCCTCAATGATTCTTCAGGAACTTCTGATGGTGGGAGACTAACTTCTGATGAAGAAGGATATAGGGTGATCCCAGCTCCAAATTGCGATGGAGTGTTAGATGGAGGATCTTCCACAATCTCTTCTATGGCAATCAATCCAGGAGGAAGAGGTAGACCGTCAGGTCCGTAAAATATTTCTGGTGCCGAAGAAGGTATAAGTTCTACAGCGATAGATGTTTGGGGAGTAACACCTTCCGAATCAATTGTAGACAGAACCGGTTCGGGGATAGAAGTGTTTACCGTCACACTAGGATCAGTTGTAATGTCCTCTTATGGATGCAGAATTTCTTCTGTAGAGGCAGGGATATCAGAAATGTTCGGAGTAACCGAAGTCTCTGAGGATGTTGGAGTACTTGCTCCAACCAACCTAGGGGACTTCGATCCAATCAAACGAGTTCACTTTGTCTGGAATAACTTCGTTTCCAGAGTCAACGACGGTTGACTCGTAAGTCTCCACGAATGACGGGGTTTTGATTGAATTTCTTCCATGATTGCAAATTACTTGATCAACTCAAAATAAAAATGGGAAAAATGATTCCGAATTAAATGAATTTTAGATGCTTTGACACAACTTGTTTTTTCAATTTTTAAGAGTCGATAAAAAACAAAAGATGTCTCTAGTCGCCTTCGATTTTTAATGAGCCTGAAGTGACAAGTGCTCAGATGGACCTTTTCTTTTAAGGAGTCTGAAAAGGAAAGAAAGAGACTACTTTGGAAATCTAGATAGAGGGATTAAAAAACCAATCACAAAACTGGAGAATACTTTTTATGGTACAGCAGTCAATCTTCCCGAATGCTCTGTTCAGTGCATTGCGATCGATAGGGCGGAAGACACAGCTTCCTAAGGATAAAGGATATAACCTATTGTGGTCTCCCAATATATACTCGACGGTACGTGGGACCACAAGTCTGTACTGGCACTTGTCGTCTCAAAGAGGAGGAATCACCCAACCAGCAATGAAAGCGATAATTACCAGGGTTTACAACGCCGAAATACTAGACTCCTAGATGTTGTGCGTTAGGTTCCAAAGCGTTTTTATGTTCATTGAATTTATTTTACAGTTGATCTTGTTTAAGAAATTTTCCTTTCAGGTTCACTGCATGATGTATATATACAATTCCTAAAATGCAATCTAAGATGATAAAAAATCGTTTAATCTTCTTTTTGCAATGAAAATCCTAGCTACTAAGGAAGAGAACTGAGGGTCTTTCAACATAGAATACAGAGCACACACTAAATGCACTATCCTAAATCAAATCAACAAGTAGTCTAAATGCAAATGCATATGCATGTATTTGTTTTCAGCCTTCTTAATGTGTGAATGACAAGAAGAATGCTAACTACAAATCTGAATTATCTTTTCAAAGCGACAATACTAACAAATTTCTCTTCAAAACGACCTGAAGATAACGAAGACACTTTGCAATTTCGAATTGAAAATTTTTTTCGACACTTGAAAAACTACTAATTCAAATCACATAGAAGAGTAACAGTATAATTGACCATCAAGAACAAAATGATTCTCTTCTATGATTGAAAACGACACTTGCGACACTTCCAAATCAACAAACGACAGTCTGATTACGCTACTTCTTTGTAAAAGAGAACTGAAAATGACGCATAATACATAAAAACATTTATAGTTCTTTGCAAAATGGAGGCGGAATGATGGAAAGAAAGGGGGTTTCCACAGAGGTATATTGATCACAGACAACAAAACTCCTGAATAGAGCTGAAGAGAGTGAAGAAAAACCAAAGTCTGAAGGTAAAATTAACCTTCTCTGACCATCACACCTGTTACACAGGGAATCCAATATTCATCTCACCTACTGCATACGGGAGGTGTAATGCATACAGACTTCCTTGAAGAGAGGGTGCAATGGTACCAGTGTAAGACTTTTACTTGGTCTTTGGTCATAGTTTGCAGCTCGGTTCAGGGATTTAGGCTGAGCAAATGATGTTCATTAAATATAAGTCAGAGGGATTGATCTAATGAGGTTACTAGAGCCACCACTAAGGAAATTAGAGTGTTTTCATATTGACCGTTCAATTTATAAACAAAACCCGGAGATAGACTGAAGCAGCATTGATCTACTTTGCACTTGCATAGAAAATGCAGTTCAAAGGCTAGCTGGCTTGACTTCAGGTTCCATCTATAAGTTTATAAAAAAAACAAATATGGACTAGAAAACAATGTATTCACTCCCTAGTGGAGTCACCATTTTGTTACCGGGAAATCTAGTGTCCACTTGGAGCTGCTAGTCCCACTAAGACTGGTAGCTATCTTAGAAACAAACAAACTAAAACTACTATAACTTTCCTTTATGAGAAGTAGATAAGAGGGTAACAAAGTACACCAACCTCAGTCTTGCACTCAGTTCCTTGCTTAGTTCCTCTCCCTTCTGATAGATCTTTACCGCTCCTCTTTCGTCTACCCAACTTCAAAGAGCACCAGTGGAATCAAAGCAGCATAATACTATCGAAGAAAAAAGATCTACAGTCATAAGCAATACAGGACCAAATATGTATTGGCCACATAAATGCATATATCATCAAACATACAAGAATGTGGAGGAAAACTTGAATAGCTTTATTAATATCAAGAATAGCAAAGAGGATTACAACCAATTGTTCTGACCCAACGTCATCCTCTTAGCATGAAAGCCCTTCGTCACCTCATGTAAATTTTATATCACCCAACACTATGATGTTACACCAGGAAACTAGTAGCACTTCCTTACAAGGTACAAGATTCCAGCCTCTGGATCTCTGTGATGAGGGATCCATATATAGATGATTGTAGGGGGGTGAGTTAGCTTTTGGGTTTTTGACTAGTGTCCTCTCTGATAGTTCTTGATTCCACTTGGAGATTGATGATATCTTACTCATCCCTGGGTGAATTCAGAGAGGCAAGTGTCAGAGGAGAAGTTTCTGGAAGATTCTATGATCCTCAATCTTGCAAAATGTCTCTGCCATTTGTCTATTCTCACCCATCCCACCCTAAAGAAGGTATTTCTAGTATGCATCGCACCCTTTACACTGAGTAGGTGAGATGCATTGCACCCTCTAAACTGGGCATTTTGTATGGTCTAGTTTTGACCAGTCCTGAGCAGTTTTCTGTGGAGAACTTCTGGGAGATGATGTAATCAGCTGACCTTGTTCCTTTAGGGAGTGAAGGAACACTTTTAGGGACTTAGGAGCCTGTGGTTTATGGACATTTATGATTGGGGTTGCAGTGCCCAAAAATGTCTACAACAAGCCTCATCTAGTATATCTTCCCAATCCTTCCTGTTGCTGCTTACCACTTTGTTCAAGATGCCCTCCAATGCTCTGTTGTTCACCTCCACTTGCCCATTATCTTGTGGATTCTAGGGAGTGGAGGTTCTGTGATTGATCTTGTCCTACATGAGAAAGTCTTCAATCATGTTGGAGGTAAACTGGTTGCCTTGGTCTGTGACCATCTCTCTAGGGTACCAAAATTTGTAAAATGCATTCCCCCTTAGGAACTTAGCTACCTTCTCTTCTGTTGTTGCCTTAATTTCCTTGGTTTCAGCCCACTTAGCCATATAGTCATTACAAACAATGATGTATTGGTTTTTGCTTGGAAGGAGGGAAAATAGGTCCAATGAAGTCCATGCCCCACTTATCAAATGGCTCGAAAGTCATTGAGGTTGCAAATGCATTTCATCTCTTGGAGTAGGCCTTCCCATCCTTTAGCACTAATCACACTGACTAATATATCTATTCACATCCTGATGAAGAGTGGGCTAATAATAGCTTGCTTGTAACACTTTCAATGATGTCCTCTTTGCTGCAAAGTCACCTCCATAATTCCCATCATGACAAGTCAGAAGGATGTCAAAGACTTCCTCCTCCCTAACACACCTTCTCAAGATTTGATCTAGGCCAAGTTTGAAGAGATTGCCCCTAATCCAAGTGAAGGGAACACCCTTCCTTACTATCTTGCTTTTCTCTTTGGAGGACAAGTTTTGTGGGAACTGTGCAGATACCAAATAGTTTTCTATATCAACAAACCATGGAGAGAAAACTAAAATAGCAAATAAGTTCTCATCTAATAACTAGTCATCAACCATTCCTTCTTCACCTGCAGGAAAATTTAATCTGGACAAAAATTCTGCAACAACATTTTCCTTACTAGGCTTATCAACAATAGTTATATCAAACCATTGTAATAAAAGTAACCATATTATAATCCAAGCATTCACATATGGTTTATTCATTAAATATTTGATTGCAACATGGTTACTATGAAAAAATGTTTGATAGCTTGTTATATAATGCCTAAAATTTTTCAATGAATGCAAAACGACCAAGAGCTCCTTTTCAGTCACTGTGTAGTTCATCTCAACCTTTGACAAATTCTTACTAACAAAGTAGATAGCATAAGGAAATTTTTCATATATATAACCTAGGGCTACTCCTATGGCTTTGTGTGAGGCATCAACATGAATATGAAAATGAAGGGCCCAATTTGGGCCTCAGATAGTCGGTGTAGTGGTTAACTTGTTCTTTAGGGTATCTAAGGCCTCTTGATAGCTTTTTGAACATATAAACTCAGAGTCCTTGGCCAACAACCCAAATAAAAGAGAGACCAACTTGCTAAAGTCCTTTATGAACCTTCGGTAGTATCCAGCTAACCTTAGGAAACTTCTGACATCTCTCTACTTTTGAGGAGGTGGGACCCTTTGGATGATAGCTACTTTTTATGGGCCCACCTACAGTCCTTGCTGAGATATGAATGACCCAGCACGGTCCCTATAGTCATCAAGAATTCACATTTTTCAAGACTGAGGGATAGGTTCATTTCAATGCATTTGTGTAGTACTTTACCTAGGTTGGATAGAGCCTCTTGAAAATTATAGCCATAAGGTGTAAAATCATCCATATAAATTTCCACTGCATCATGGACTAAATCGGAAAAAATACTCAGGATTGCTCTCTAGAAGGTGGCAGGAGCAATGCATAGGCCAAAAGGAAGGACCCTATAGGAAAAATTACCCCAAGTACAAGTGAAGATGGTTTTATCCTCATCTTCCAGGCTGATCTGGATTTTGTTTTATCCACTGAATCCATCTAGGAAAGAGAAAAAAAATTTCCCTGCCAGGCCATCTAGCACTTGGTCAATGAAAGGTAGAGGAAAATGGTCCTTCTTTGTGGCTTTGTTCAACTCCCTATAATCGACACAAATCCTCCACTTACCATTTTTCTTCGGAACTAACATCAAAGGAGAGACCCACTCACTATCAGAGATAGGGCAAATGAATCTTTCATCTAGCGATTTTGGAAGTTCTTCTTTGACTATATCTTTAAGATCTGGATTCATTCTCCTTTGGGAATGTTGGACTGGCTTGAAACCTTCTTTGATGTATATGTGGTGAGTACACACTGAGGGGTGCACTCCCTTCATTTCATTGTAACTCCAAGTGATGGCATCTAGATGTTCCTTTAGCATGTTGCAGAACTTCTCTTCTTGGAGAGTAGAAAGAGATGGATTGATTTTCAAGGTTCTCTCAGGGACGAATTCTATGGTTTTGACATGGAGAGGGTTGGAATCAGCCAAGCATAGGTCAATTGGATGATTTTTCTAGGTTTCCTTTACTACATATTCTAAGGACAATGTACTGGGAGTTGAACTTTGGAGTATGTTTTCAATCAAATCATCTTCATCCTGTTGTCCTCCTCCCATGGTTGTTTCTAAATTATAAATTTGGGTGGAATAAAATTCATCTTCTTCCTCCTCCTCCAGCCATAAAGGTAAATCATGCTCTAGAGATGGCTGAGCAGGAGGGTATACTAACTGCTTGGACATATGCCCATTCTTGATGATCATATTCCCAGCTCTGCAGCTGATGTAAGCATCGACAGTGGCCAACCAGGGTCTCCCAAGGATGAGAGGGTAACTAGTAAGCTTAGCCTTAGGCTGGAGAACTAGGAAATCTCCAGGGTACTCCCAAGAGTTAATGGAGACCATCAGAACCTCCACAATCCCCTTAGGGGTCACTAGGGTGTGGTTTGCAAGTTGCAAAACTGTTGTGGTCTTCCTCAATGAACCTTGGAGGTTGAGCTTGAGCACGGTTCCTTGGTCATCACATTAATGGAAGCCCCAAGATCGATCAAATTGTGTGGGACAATGGTGCCATTGATGTGCACATCTACTACAGGGCTTCCAGGGTCCAAATACTTTGGACATATTACCTACCCCAGCATTAAGTCAGACAACTATCGAATGACATTAATGGTAGGGGAATCTCTTCTTTGCCTCCCTGGATGCTTGAAGCACTTCTCCTTAATCAACTTATTGTAAATAGGAACATCTTTTATTGCTTAGAGAAGTTGAATATTTACACATATATTTTTTTCAATTCTCCCAAAAGTTTAGTCTCAATGGGGTAGGCTCGAGTGGTTGGGTTAATCTCTCAGGAAAGGGTGGATATACTTTAAGAATGCTTTCCTCTCTTTCTTCCTCAACCTCCCTAGGTGGAGGGGGAGGTTGGTTATATGGGAGAAATCTCCTAGATCTCAGGCTAATCTCTTGGATTTCCACAGCATAAGCTAGATATGATGTCTCTCCACTGTATCACTGTTGAGCCTGTCTATTGTTCGGGTTCAGATTTGGTTGGGTAGGCATCTGGGGTTGCTTGGGTGGAGCAGAGTGTAACAACTATTGTTGGGTAGGTGGTGGAGGCAATAAAGTTGTAACATTGTTGTATTGGGGCCTCCACCCCTGGGGTGGTGCATTCCATTGAGGTTGTGGTGGAGCATATGGTTGAAATGATTAGCTATCTAGCTGGGAGTGATACTGAGATGCAAAGGACAAAGGAGGAGGTGTAGACTATGAAGGATGAGCAAGGGGTCCCCAAGAAGGTATGGATGTGGTCTGGTTGGGGTTGTAATATGCATGGGATGACCCTTGCATGCCCCGTCGGTATGGCCTAGGCCCATGAGGTCTCCTTTGGTTTATGTAGTAGAGCATGACCCCTTCAACTCCTTGATATACAACTTTGAGTCTAGGCAAAGAAGGGCACTTGTCTGTGGAGTGGTTTTCTTCACAAACTAAGGAAATTTCAATAGAAATCAATGGACATTCATTCCTAGGGTGCCTCCTAGTGCATCTAGGACAGAAAATGGCCAAGGCTCTCTCTTCTTCCTCCTTATTTCTCTTAATGTGTATAGTGCCCATTTGTAAGGAAAGGGTTTGCAGCATCTCACTCTTAAAATCTTCCAGCATTTTTCCAATTTCACCCTTGATGGATGAGTCGAAAGAGGATTTATTGACCATAGGTTGACTACTCCTACCCTTTTTCCTAGCTGCACTAGAATGGTTTCTAAAGACAGTCTTGATATCCTCATAGGGTAATCGGTAGATATCTCCTCCTACTAAAAAGTGTAGGGTATCTAGAATATCTTCCCTTAATCCCCTAAGAAGGACCAACTTTAGTGACTCAGGGTCAGGTGTGCACCTGGCCTTCTTGTAACTAAGTTGGAATCTTTCTTCATAATCCTATAGGGATTCATCATTGCCTATGTTCATCCTGAAAATTTCCCCTTTAGTATCATTTGACCTATAGTAGTCTCGATACTTGTTGTTAAAGGCTTGCTGCATCTAAGCCCAAGTTGTGATGCTATCCCCAGGTAAACCCATGAACCAGTGCAATGCTGATGGGAAAACATGGAAGGATATTTGTCTTTCTATATAATTTAGTCCTGATGATGGACCCCCTTTGGGGTTTGAAATGTCGACATAATGAACACGAAACTGTGGATAATCCGAATCATGCCACTGGAAAAAACTACCACAGAAGCTTGAAATCTAACATAGATGGAAATAGTTTTAACTTCTTCTCATCATCTTTATAGTCATAGGTTCAGTGTATAACAACAAACTCAAATAGGAAAGTGTCAGGATCTTCTATGGTCAAGCCATGGAAATGAGGTAGGGTAGAGGGGCTTATATTTTTCATCTTATTGTCCCCATTGGTTTCCCGTATGGGGAAGGCACCCTCAACTCTCTCTCTATTCCCTCTGTCATTTTTGTTTTCAGCCATTGGTTTAGTAGGAATGGGTTCTTCGTCTTCTTCTTCTTCCCCTGTAGGTTCTTTAAATATGTTAGGTTTCTCACCTAAGGATTCCTCCAGTTCACATCCATCGAAGAGGAGGGAGGGTTGGATATTTGATGCAGTGGGGGTATTTGACAAAAAATTCCCTAAGTTATCCCTATTCCTACAAGGCATGAAAGGAAATGTTTTTGGTTTGGTTTTGTGTTTTTTCAAACTTGGAAAGTACTTTGAATTGAAATTGCTGATTTAATGAAAACTACTGACTTAATGGAAAAAAAAAATACTTTTTGAATTGAAATCTTGCTTGAAAAATGGAAAGGAAAGCAGAAAATGTAGAATGAAAAAGGAAGCAACTAAATTACTTTTGCAGATATAAACTAATGGCATAATATTAGAGACAAGAAATAGAAGAAAGAAAGCAGTAATCACATAGTACTCAGAAACCTCCCCAGTAATAGCGCCAAAAAGTGATGAGCGCCAGTATTGCAGCAAGAATGTTGAATCTCCTTGGCTACAAGCTTTACTTTATCAACCCAGGGTTTATACACACATGGAGATGACAGTGTTGTATACATAAGTAAAAGTGATGGTTCTGCCTTTTGTCACTGTTTAGTTGGGGAGAGACCACTTGGATTTTCAAGCCAGACTTCTATGCAGTCAGAAGAAGCTTGGTTTCTTGATGGAAGAAAGGGAAATCTACTCTAAGAGAGAGCTAATCTATTGCAATAATGAAAAAGACCGATATTCAATGCTAAACCACACCATTTCCTAATTAACTGCTAAGAAACTATGCTTTGCAATAATTCTAAATTAGCATGAACCAAATGCTACTATCTAAGAAAGGAAGTAAAAAGAATCAAACATCACTAATGTGCAAGTAAAGGGACTAAAATAAATCTATTTTTTTCCTTTTGTTCTTTTCATGCAAAATCAAGTATGTAAACTAATTTCTTTTGGTGATGTGGTGGGTGGTTTAGGAATTTTTAAGGATGGATGGAAGGTTTAGGAGATGTTTGGATGGTGTGGGAGACCCTTGGGTGACCTTTGTTGGCTTCCTAGTGATTTTCCCTCAATTCAGCCTCAAAACAGGCCACTATGGGAAAACCTACAGGATGTACTAGAAACCTACAGGATTCCCTGTTTTTTTACAGGATACAACCGAGTGAAAAATGGGAGGTGTTGGAAATTATGGAAGGCTTAGGGAAGGTGATAGATGGGTGCAATGAAGTGATAAAAGGTCTATGATCACTCAAAAGTCAACAACAAGGATAGAATATGGTTGGATTTGCTCAATGTGCTTGGAATAATTTCTATGTAAAATGATGAAAACTAGTGAAGGAAATGGTGAAAACAATGATGAAGTGGAAGGTGGTTGCTAGCTATGAAGTCTTTGTCTACTCCTGAAGCACCGGCTCTACATAAAACATGTGTAATTTCCAAAAAGCTATGTAAACAAGATGCATTCTCATAAGTTAGAAAAGAAAAACTAATGAACTAACTGCCTACATTTTGCATGAGGAAAGTTGCTAAAAGGAATGAAATCATGGATTATATCTACTACAAGAATGAAGATAGAAGAGATGGCTATGAAATCCTACTTTGCAAAACTGATCAAATGCTAACTTAAATACAGTAAACTCTAAGGTTAATACAAGAAATATAAATCTATGTTTTTGGGGCTGCATAAGGGTCCCTTCTTGAAATCATGATCCCAAAGGGAGGAAATGAGGCCAAGACAACTACTGATAGCCTTGTGGTGCTCCTTTTATCCCTTCTAACTTGCTACTGAAGTAAGGCACAAATGGAAGCAAACTAATAAACAACCAAAAAAAATCTACACTACTTGCAATGAAAATAAATCTAAAGACAAATTACCAATGAAGCTTTGAAACTAAGCTAAACATACAGATACAACAAAGAGGAGCCTTGGCTGCTTAGGGTTGGGCCCTAACCCAAGAGCTTCAGCCCTCTAAGTTAACTAAGTGCTGGCTCAAAACAAAACTCATTCTTATTACGAAAACAGAAAATTACATGAACAAAACTTCCACAAGTCTAGAGCTCAAAAATAACTTAGAGTTTTACAACAAAAATTTGAATCCTAATGAGGCTCTAGGCCTCTCTACTTATACATTTGAATTCGCCAATGACTTCCCTAAAATTAGGGAGGCTCGGCTCCCATACTCAAGATAAACTAGCTCTTTGTCTCTCACTTGCTCGACTGCCTTCTAATCCTCACGACTTGGCTACTTGCACTCTGAGCTGGTGTGATGGATGGATGAATATTCAAATGGGGGAAAAGTAAATGAGGAGGGTTTACCTCCTACAATCCCTCTCCCTTGTCCCATTCGAGTTTTAACGTTAGTCTTTGCCAAAATTCCTTGATTTTCTCCTTCAATCCTGCATTCAATGAATATTAGTCCACTAGGCATAATATCCAACTCTAACTCATCTCATAAACAAAATATAATCAAAAACATGTAATAAGTTGTGAGAAAAGTTGGTTTGACTAAGCTAGGAGGTGAATTAAGGCCCATATAATTACCCAATGATGAGGCTCATCGGTAGAGTATGTAGCTGAGTGTGTGGATCCCTGCAGCTATGTGCGTATGATATTTTTTAGTCTGTAGCCTTGAATTGAATATCAATAAAGACAGTTTCTGAAGAATTCCTTAATATTTCTATGTATCTCTGTTAATTTTATATGCTATTGATGAATGATTTGTGTTTATGAGATATTGATTGAATGTTACATGATTCTCTTGAATAAGTCTTAATAATGTACACAATGTATGTTTAACTACTTTCTTGAAGAATCTGGTAATCTATCTTATGTTTACTACTAACTTAAGTAAATTTGTGTGAACACTAATTTAGGATTTCTCTCTGATGATCTTAAGTAGGCAAATTGATTGTTAGAGGTCCGCAAGGACTAATCTTAGACCTTCACGAAGGTTTGAAGGTTGTTTTAACATAGTTGTAGTAACATACACTAAGAGTTTACCGATCTGTGCAAAGGCATATTTGAGGGACTCGAAGATGTCACACTAGTCTCTAGCTACAGAAACTTGGTTCTTGCATTCGTCCATGCTCCTTTGGGTGAAAATGCAGCCTATGCTATGTGGGTTGTTGTCAAAAGGGTGAGTAGTGTAGGTTTTTGTTGGTTGGCACAACTAACTTTGAACCTGAGATAGGACCCCTAATCCAGCATCGCAATACAATTTAGAAAGTGTGAATAAAGGATTTCAGGGTGAAAACTCATAGAATCGTTCAAGTGGGATCCAATAATGAAAAACCATAATCAAACACATGAAAACCTGCGACTGAGGACTATGAGCTCTAGGATACTCTAGTGTTTTTCGATTCACTTCCTAGATAATATGTTGAAGTTTATAGGAAGGAACCTATCAAAGGTAAACAATAAGGAGTCCTACATCAATTGACACAAAATGGGAAAAAATAATTGACTTTTGAAGATAGAGTAGAATAACAAGATGAATTGAATAAGTGAAATAGGCATATGATCTAATGGAGGTAACAAATTGTAGACAATCCCTTAAATAATAGAAGGCATGACACCAATAAAACATGGTAGCTTAGACTTAGGAACATAAGAAGGGGCAGGACACGCAGATGCATGGACATCAAGGTACCAAGGCAAGACTCATAAATTGGCATGGTTCTCAAAGAAGATGACAAAAGAGAAATATGTTGGGATAAGTGTCAGGTTCAAGGGATGGACAATAAACTACTGCAAAATTTCGTCAAATATAGATATAGTAACCACTGCTTAGTCTAATTTTTCCCCAATTTGCTTAGCTTTAATGAGTCCATGAAGGGTTAAATCAATAGTATTTTCACATTTAGAGAGTCTGAAAAGAGATTAAAGAAGATTCCAAGTGTGTACCTTTGTCATGGTTGATGACTAGGTGCGGCAAAGGGTTAATAGTATACCCAACATAGTTCCTTCTTAGTAGTTAATCCATTGAGTCCAGATAAATAGAGAAACCTATGCTCAATAGATATCCACTTCATTTTCTTATGAGTATGAGGGGAGCAAAGTAAACTCAATATTATTCGTAAAATTTTAAATTAGTGAGAGAAAGAAAACTCATAGTATGTTTTTCAATGTAAAGAGTGACAAAAAGACAAAAAAGAACTACTCAACTCTTCTTCGTAGGAGTTTAACAAGCCAAAAAAAGGTAACTCCAAGTTTTTTCTATTTAATGAGTAAGAAAAAATCCCTAAAAGGAAAACTCCCATCTAGTATGTTATGTTCAATTTTGTGAAAAATCACTTGAAACAACATGGATTATATCAACAGATTGCAAAATAGGGACTAGGATTGATTCATTTAGAAAAATATGGAAACTTTGCTTCAAAATGACTAAGTTTAGGGATAGGTGTACCTCCAATGACTATAAAATAGGATTTGAAGTCCTCATTTGCACCAATTCAGTTGGTGAGAGCTAGTAGGATAGAAGAAAAGAGGAAAATTTTCCAAAGGCAATTTCACACAATACAAGCCACTATTTCGACTCCCAACAGTTACAAGTAAGAGTTAAGATCTTGGTTTTTTAATTAATTCCTCTGTTTTCAGATTTTACCGTAAAATTTTAGTTTTTGGTCAAGTCCTAGATCCCTTGGTTGGTAATGTGGTCACCTAGGAATATTAGGGACGTTAACGTGCCCTACCCGAATGGGGAGAGTGCGTTAACACGCTCTGTTCAAGGTGAAAATCTCTTGTTACTGTTGCCAAACGAAAAATTTTAATTCTTAATTTATAGAAGCTCGATTAATAAAGAAAAAATTAATATTCAAGGTTACTTTTGTAGGATAAATATAGCACAATGTCATTATGGAGAGAAATATTCCATGACAAAGAATAATTGCAAATGTTGAATGATTTGGTATTCTCATTAGTGCTACAAAGATGTGGGTTACTGAAGTTTGCCCAGTTGGATCTCATGAAAGCATAAGAAGAACTCTTGAGTAGAATAATTTAGATGTTGGATGAGCACCAAGGGGTGTTCATCATGGGGTACCATGAACTCAACATAGAAAAATATGATATCTATTTCCTAACTAGTTTATCGTGCAAACAAGCACGAGCGAACCTGGTATGTAGTAGACCTAATCCCCATGCCACATGTGACTTAATTGTCACCTTTTGCAGACCATGTACTTCAAAAATGAGCAGTAGGATTCTAGTCAAAAGAGTGAGGGAAAGACCATTAAGGTCTATCTTATGGATGATCATTTGACTAGCAGGGGCTAAGAGTCAAAATGTAGCCGCAAAGACCCAAATGTTACTGGAAATATATTTCTTACAATTGGAGGTTTTGAATGGTGCAAGATTCCTCTAAGACGTGTGAAAGTAGAATTGATAGCATGTAAGACTCAAGTCCAAAGATAATTTGGGTATGGTACACTAATTGTATCATTATTTCTAGAGAGAGTGCCCATTATGAGGCCACAAGTGATTTTGGCCATAGGGAGTCCAAGGGAACCAAGGATCCAACGATGGTCAGCCTTAATGCCTCGAACATAAGGTTGAACCAATGTAAAATATTTTGGGGTAGATTTTTTTACTCAATGCACACTCAGATCCCTATGATTGAAGACTTTTCATATGCAAGTATCAACCATACAGCAGATCCAGAGCCAGTCATGCCACTAGGTACTCAGTGGCACCCAATAGGTAAGAGGAAGAATCAGTGACAAAGTATTTTTTACTTTTTAATTTTATTCAATTTTTTTAGTTCAGATGAAACAAACTGACATGAGTGTTGGCATGACACAAATGTGACACTAGTACATTCTACGACTTTCCTCTTCCATGTAAGACGAGGTGAGTAGTTTCTTGGGGTTGGAACAACAATTGGGGTCACGACAATCATCGAAGGGGGGAATGATGTACAACTTTTATGAGAGGTTGCGAGAAACCTCAAGGGCTTGACAATGGGTGTCCCGGCTCTTCTGATGAGGGATATACCTATCCATGTATAGCAGCACGCAGCAAGTGGCCAAAGAGATTTCTTGTACCTCTTAGGAGTATAGCACAAGTGGTGATGCGTTATCACAAGCAGCAGGCTCAACAAGAGTAGATATTATAGTGGTAGCGTGCCATGCTATGTTTTATGAAGCCATTTGTAAAAATACCCAAGTTTTGGGGATTTTTGGATGTACTAAAAACTTGAAACAATCTATATATATACAAAACAAATTGTAGTGTTATGGTGTGTTTTTTTTATTATGTATTTTTCAATGGAAATATACACTTATACTTGCAACTATGATAAATGTGATAGATGCTAACCAAATACATAATTTTTTAATGAATCAACTAAGGCATTAGATTCTCTCGAAACTTGTTGATAAGTAATGAACTCAAAATTTCATTCCAAAATACGAACTCTTAAGTATTGACGCAACGAAATTGGGTTATGAATGTGATAATGATTATTCAAATGCATAACTAATAGATGGGAGTCTAGCTTGACTACTAAGTTGGTAATGCGAAAATAAAGAGCCTTCGAAAGGAGTTTGATAATTGTAGTTCATTCGACAACATTATTAGTAGAGGGGCCAAGGAAGACTCCACCAGAACTAAGAAACTCTAAAGTAGATGTGTAAAGCACCCATTCAGTTGATGCAATCTGTCAAGTATGACGACTAGCACCATCCACATAGCCAACATATGGTAAGAGTTACTACAACATTTGTGCAAAATAAATAACCATAAGGAAAAAAACTAAGTTTACCCAAAAAAAAGAAAGAAGAAAAGAAGCACACCAAAGGAATGAATTTTTTTTACATAAAAGTAAAAAGTATATGTTATTGAAGCATAATACTTCTTTAGATAGAGCTTGTTACGGGGCTTGATGAGTGGCATGTCATCACAATCTATTAGTTCATATGCCCTTTAAGAAAGGACCTTAGTGACAATATAGGGACCAAGGTACATCGGTTATAGAGTTCCTGCCCCTAAGAGGTCATTATTTTGATCGTAGACAAGGACAAGATCACCCTCTTGGTAAGAACAAGACTTAATGTGCTTTTCATACTGAGATTTGACTTTATGCTTGTGAGATTCAAGATCCATTGCAACATCTCATCGATTTCCATATAAGTTATGAAGTGAAAACAAATGCTCCTCCTTAGTGGAGGTATTAGGCCGAAGTTCAATAGTTAGTTGCAATGATGGGATTTGACACTCAATAAGGAGGAATGCTTCTAGGACGTAAACTAATTGAAATGGTGTGAAGCTTGTAGCAGTCTTTACTGAGGTTAAATATGTTGATAGCAGAGAATATAACATTCAATGCCAGTTGGTCTTGTGATTGCTTACTAACTAGTGGATCATGGTCTTGCTGATGGAATTTATGGCTTTGACTTAGCCATTAGCATTTGGATTGTAGGAAGATGAGTGATCTTGGTGAAAACAAAACATAGGAGTTAAGTCAGACATCATATGATTTTGAACTTGAGATTCATAGTTTGTAACAATGGTGCGAGGCACACCAAAATTGAATGTTACCTAATTAAATAGGAATAATATGGCAGTTTCATCATCAACCTTGAAGGTAGGGATGGCTTCATCCCATTTCATGAAGTATTTGATGGAAACAATAATGTGACCAAGACCATTAGTTGAAGTGGGATTGCAGGTGATGAAGTCAATACCCTATTTTGAAGATGGACCAACAAAAACTACCCGGTGAAGAGGGGTAGGGGCGTGCTCATTTTCTTGGTAAATATTTGGGAAGGATGACACTGCTTCACTGTGGTAACAAAATATTTGAAAATAGATGACCAATACTATCCAACACATAGGATTTTATAGGAAGTAACAATTCTTCAAATATGATGTTGCATGCCTGAGAATGGCAGATATTTAGAACACGTTCCACTTCGTCATGAGTGAGACATTGTTGAAGAAAAAAATCAACACCACTTCGATATAAAGTATCATTGAGAACCAAGTAATGCTTCACGTGGCGGCGAATATGATGACGATCATCTTTTGATAGATTAGGGCGAAAACATTAGGTTTGAAGATACACAAGAATATCTCCATACCACAAGTCAGAAGAGTCAACCAGATAGGTAGATTCATTTGGAATGGTATCATGGGCTACATCATCTAGATTGACTTGAGGAAGCTCCAATAAAAACTCAACAAATATAAAATTCTTTTTGGATTTTGTGATGGTGAGTGCTAGATCAAATTCTTGGAGTATAATGTTCCTCTTGGAATACTTGCCTCCAATGATTTGATGAGATAGGATATATCTTATGGGGTTCTCTAAAGAAGTAACAATTTCCTAGAGTAAGAGTATCTAGTGGTGTAGATGCCTGACAAAAAATACTACTACCAATGAAAGCTTATTCACATTTGAGTATCTAAGCTTAGACCCAACAAGGCCTTTGGAAAGGTAATAATTCACATGCTTTCTATGAGTGTTGTCCTCTTAAACAAGCACCATATTGATAGAGGATGGTGATGCTGCAAGATATAATGAAAAGTCGCACATGTAATTAGGAGGGCTCAATAATGGTTCATATTTCAAATCCCTTTTCAAGGCATCAAATAATATTTGAACCTGATCATCCCATAAGGAGGGAACTCCATTCTTTAATAAGCATATAAAACCTTTCATAATTTCTACATAGTTAACGACAAATTGGTGCAAGATTTTTTCCTTCTCCTACAAACAATAGAGTTGTAGGATGGATTGTGGAGGGGGAAATTTGAGCGTTTCCTTGACCTTAGTGGGATCAACCTGAATCCCCACATTTGGAAACTATGAAACCGAGGAGGTGACCAAACTCGACAAAGAAAATGCACTTATGCAGATTCAGATGGATGTGATAGAATCGATACCTAAGAAAAATGGATCAAAGATGACCTAGGTGATCGAAGCGACATTTTTAAAGAGAAGGAAGGTCATCCAAAAAGACCTACACAATATGTTTGATATCATGGAAGGCATAGTCCATTTCCCTTTGAAACGTTTCTCCTGCATTCTTAAGACCAAAGGGAATCTTGCGATAAGAAAATGTACCCTAGGGAGAGATAAAAGAGGTATTGCGTTGATTAGCTAGTTTGATAGAAATTTGGTTGTAGCCTAAGAAACTATTCATAAAGGAAAAGGCACTACAACCAACACCATCATCAGTAACCTAGTTAATGAAAGGTGTCAGATAATTATATTTGGGACAAGTGATATTCAAATCACAATAATAGACATATACACATATGGTTCCTTGCTTCTTATTAATGGGGACTATGTGAGACACCCATTTTGTCAATAGAACAAGGTAGATGAAACTGAATTTATATAACTTTTCAATTTTTTCCTTGATGGCAGTGGATTTCTAGGCATGGACTAGTCTAAGTGGTTTATGAACAGGTTTGTCACCAACATAAGTATTGATCCCATTGTTAGGATATTCCGACATATAGGAATAGTTAAGTATAACTTGGTCTAGTATAGAGTTAGGTAAAGTGTGTTTCTTTACTATGTACATTTATAACTTACAATTCGACGGTCACGATATGTAGTGATCCGATGGTTCATTCTCTCCTCAGTATTACCGACACTTGATCCGTGGCTTAACACCCGATTGGTCCATGAATTATATTTAAAGCGCATGGAGGGTCATTTGTAGGTTAACCGTTCATGAGAGAAGCTTATGTAAATTTTCATTCTTTTATTAATAAATTGCCTGAAGTGGCCGCGTTGGCTCAGGCCGTGGACTATTTCCCTCTTTGAGGGTTTTAACCACGTCAAAATACTGGTGTATTGATCTATGATCTGTTTGTGAGCGGTGTCCTTTTGTTGTTCTGCCTGAATAACTTACCTTGTAAATTCCTACATGGTATCAGAGGTATTTGAGGGCCGCATCCATTGGTGATCCAAATCTGAAGCCGATAGAACTGCATCCGACTGCCATCTCCTAGATCTACTGTTTCTGATTGCTTTCGGGCCGAGAGGACTGCTCTGTTGTGTTGGGAGCATCTGTTCCAGTGAGGAACCCCTTTCATTTCACGTGAAAAGGTTTTCGGTAGCCCTAGCTGCGTCATTTTTAAGATCTGGAGGTATACAGTGTTTATTTGCAGTTTACAGTCATTCTTTTTCTCTCTGTTTATTATTTCGGTTTATTTAGCTTATTTTTATTACCAGATCTATACCTTTCATTTTTGTGTATGCTCTTTTCCCTGCGACTTTGTGCGATTTGGGCAAATCAGAAACAGAAAGGAAGGATTCTTCTGATGCGCATGCTCTTTTCCCTGTGCCTTAGTGTGATCTCGGAAAATCAGAAACATTGAGGAAAATATTTAGCTTCCGGGTAAAGCTAACTTTAAGTCATAAGGCTTGTTTTTTTTTTATGTCCATGTTGGGTTTTTTGTTTTTGTTTTGTAGGAAGAAAAAGAGCTTTCTCAAGCAAGCACGCAATCCAAAGCTTCAGTGACCAAAAGAAAACAAAGCCCCCCCCCTTCTCTCTCTCTCAAACTTTTTGTATAGCTCACTTGGTTCAAAGCTAATTTATGAGAGTAGAGGTCTTGGGTTCAAATCTCCTTTTTGTTGGAAAATGGTCGTTTTTTTTTTCATTTCCACACATTCCCGCACTTTGTCGGCGCCTGCATCAACGTTTCTTCAAAAAGCCATAACTTCTTCATCCGGAAGCCGTTTTTAGAGCCGTTGTTTTTTAACCAGCCTAATTTTTCGAGATCTTTCCATTGGAACACTTATTTTAAACATATATAGCTTCAGTTGCTATTAAAATGGACAGTCCATGCCAAGTTATTCTTGACAGCACCAACTACCTCCAATGGTGGTCCTACATTGCGGATTTACTTAGAAGTAAAGGTCTTTACGGAATAGCCTCAAGCCAAGAAACCAAGCCGAAAGATGAAGAGAAAGCAGCCAAATGGGAAAATAGGCAAGATCAAGCACGTGGGTTGATAGGGATGTCTATCTCTCCCGATATTAGATTCCATATTGCTGAACTTGATACTCCCAATAAAGTAATGAAGCAGATTACTAAAGTTTTTGGAATAAGAAATGAACTTAGAGCCCTTCAACTTGAAAATGAGTTGCTTACATTGGACCCCAATAATTTTTCTTGCATTGGAGATTTCTTGTCCAAGTTCAAGACCATTAGACTTCTCTTGGAAGGTGTTAAGGTTAAGAAAGAAGATAGTGCCCTTATCTATTGCATTCTTATCAAGTTGGGACCAGCCTACTCTGTGTTTGTTTCCACCTTCCATTCTACAAGAGAAGCCTTCTTTCTCAAGGACATGACTACAAGGCCCCTTCCTTTGATGCTTTTTGTGATTCTTTAATAAGAGAACAAGAAAAACTCTCACACCTTGGTCTTCTTAATCTTGGAAACTCTTCTAAGAAAGCGTTAACCGCCCAGCAGCAACCAAACTCAAAGAATCCTAAGAAGTCATATCCTAAAAAGAATGGTCCTAAACCAAACAAGCGTCCTAAGCAATTTCAGCCTCAAAATGAAAAGTCATTTCACCAGAATGATAAGGCAAATAAAAGCAAAGGCAAGAAGACTGATAGACATTGCAACTTTTGTAATCGAGATGGCCACTTAGAATCTAAATGCTTTAAGAAGATGGAAGCCTTGGAAGCAGCAATGAAGAAGCATAACATCCATTTGGAGTACTCTTCAAATTCATCTTCAGGAATGGCGCTTTCTGCATGTGGTTTTCAAGCATCTCGGTCTGGCTATGCACTAAATGTATCTTCTTCCTTCTCATTCTCATGAGCGGCTGATTGATTCTGAAGCTTCTTATCACATGGCCAAAAACAAAGCCATGTTTTCTTCTTTAAATGATTGTAACACCAAAAATATATATGTTGGTGATGATAGATCTCTTAGTGTTGTAGGGACTGGAACTATTCATGTAGACAATGGTCAATTTAATTATGTATTATGTATTCCAACCTTATCCTGCAACCTTCTATCTGTATATCAGATAACTCATTCAGGTGAAGGTAAAATCATTGAATTTTCACCTCACGATGTTGTAATTAAGGACCTAAAGGATCCTAGACAGATTTTAGCTATTGGCATTGCTGATGATTCTACAAGGTTGTATAAGTTTAACAACTTTGGGTCATCAACTCTTCCCTCGGTATTTGTTGCTCATAATGATGAA
>APFE030193612.1:0-15025 GCA_000404065.3 Pinus taeda
AATTATTATGAAGCTATGCGATTTTAAATTATCATTGAAGTAGGGTACATGTTACTTTTCTTACAATGGGAAGATTTATTTTGGGTATAAAATAAGTTTATGCTTTTATTTGAGGTTATTATTGGTCCTTTTATTATACACTAAGAGATGGATTTTGGAGGAAATCAACCAAACAAATATTGTTTCTCTTTTGTTCGTTGAACATTTGTCATACATGTGTAAGCTGTGAAATGGAAATGAAAATAGTTATGTCTGTCTATAAATATTCAGTGATTTAATAATGCATCATTAGAATCTTTTTAGTTAGGACCGTTAAATCAAAATGAATTGGTTCAAATATTATATCCATAAGAACCTTATTATGTCATAAAGCAGTGAATCAAAGGAATGGAACATGTAGTAAAGTGGTTGTTTAGTAAAGATTTCTATGAAATTGGAGAGTGATTTTTATAGGAAGAATATTTGTGTGAGAGAATATATGAAAAGTAGAATGAAGAGTAATAAAAGATATATTTAAATGTTTCATTATTTTATTACGGAAAATACATGTAAATAATAGTTATTTTAGGATTTTGAAGTGTTTATGGGAGTGATACATATATGTATTATTAAATGATACAATATGGAAAAAGAATACAAATATTTAGATTTCTAGCAAATATTAAAATTAATGAAGTTGAATAATAAAGGTGGTCATTTTCGAGGGCCCTAAAAGGTATGATAATATTTGATTAAAGAAGATTGAATCCATAATAAAATTGATCAATTGGAGGAAGATAAATTATGTGATTAGAGGAATAGTAAAGACATTTCTAAGTGTATCAATTTTACGTATTAAGAGAGGGGAAAAGAAACCATGATGACGAGAGGTGAGAAATCAAAGTCAATTTGATAAAATGTTTTTGAAATTGAAGTAGACATGGAATATTAGGAATATCTGGTATGACAACATGAAGGGGTGTTTTCTATTAAGAAGAAGTTTCTTAAGGATAGTGAGCAACATGATTGTGTCAAGTAATAACCTATAGGGAGTTGTGAACACTAGTAATTTTTTTAGAATAATAAGTGATAAACTCGGAAATTGTTTAAAAGTAAATATTAAAGATAATTATTGTCTACCATTGGAAAATAAGATACATTTTGTGATAAGATGAGGCTTAAATACAAATGAGAAAATGATTAATGTGAAAAGTAAGAAGTTGGTATATCATTGAAAAGTTATGTGTTTGGATTGAATGAATCAATGTATTGGAAATGAAACAATGGTTTAAGGAATGATGGTATGTGGTAAATGGATATAGTTTTGATGAGAGGTAATGATGTATATGTGGTGCTTATTTATTTATTTGTTATGATAATGATATTGAATGCTCATGATGGATATAATATGCATAGGGATCATGATGTTATGATATGATGTATAGAGATACATGGTTCATTTATTATGTGATGTGATGATATGTCTTTGATGTTGATATGTAGATGTTATAACTTAGGAGGATATTATGTTGTGAACCATGTGGTAATCGTATGTAGATTTATGACATGCAGAATTTTGTGATAAGAATGATGTTATATTATGATGATGATATGCAAGAGTTGGCATGTGGATTATTTCTTAGATACTATGATGATAACTAATGCATTGGTTGCATGTTGAGATGTAGTGATTGACAGGAAATCCATGAATGGCTGAGAGGGCCGATTTATTAGATGATCTCGTGGGAGTCCATACATGCGAGGGAGAATATGTAACACCATATGCGCTAGGGACAAACTCAATCAACACTACATGTTTCAGTGGTTCCTTTGTCTTGTATAGCTCTTGATGGATAGCTCTTAAGGGGCTATGGGACCATCTTGAGGAGGGCAAGTGCCTGATATTGTAGACTAGTGATGAGCCTCATCATTAGGTAATTATATGGGCCTTAATTCACCTCCTAGCTTAGTCAAACCAACTTTTCTCATAACTTATTACATGTTTTTATTATATTTTGTTTATGATGTGAGTTAGAGTTGGATATTATGCTTTGTGGTCTAATATGCATTGAATGCATGATTAAAGGAGAAAATCAAGGAATTTTGGCAAAGACCAAGGTCAAAACTAGAATGGGACAAGGGAGAGGGATTACAGGAGGTAAATCCTCCTCATTTAATACTCCTCCATTCAAATATTCCTCCATTCATCCAATCAGCTTGGAGTGCAAACAACCAAATCATGAGGACTAGAAGGCAGCCGAGCAAGTGAGAAACGAAGCACTAGTTTATCTTGAGTTTGGGAGCCGAGCCTCCCTAATTTTAAGGAAGTCATTAGGGAATTAAGATGTATAAGTAGAGAGGCCTAGGGCCTCAGTAGGATTCGAATTTGTGATTGTAAAGATCTACTCTATTTTTGAGCTGCAAAACTTGTGACAGTTATTTTGATGTAATTTGTTGTTTTGGTAATAAGAATGAGTTTTGTTTTGAGCCAGTATTGAGTTAAATCAGAGGGCTGAAGCTCTTGGGTTAGGGCCCAACCCTATCAGCCAAGGTTCTTCTTGATTGTACATGTATGTTTAGTGTAGATTCATAGCTTAATTGTTAATTTTCTTATTAGATGCATTTCCATTACAAGTAGTGTAGATTAGATTGGTTGTGTGATAGTTTTCTTCCATTTGTGTCTTATTTCAAATAGCAGGTTAGCAAGGAGAAGAAGGATCACCACAAGGTTGTTATCATGTGTCTCATCCTCACTTCCTCCCTCTTGGACCATGAATTGAGGAAGGGACCCTTAAGCAGCCCCAGGAACACATATTTCTAGTTCTTTTATGAGCTTTAGAGTTTGTTGTCTTTAATTTAGTATTTGGTTAATGTTGCAAGGTATATTTCATTTTCATCTTCTTTATATCCATTTCTGCAGTAGCTCTCATTCATGCTTTCATTCATTTCAACAACTTTCTTCATGCATAATATAGGTAGTTGATTCATTACTTCTGCTTTTCTAGTTTATGAAAATGTATCTTGTTGCATAGCTTTTTGGAAGATACACATGTTTTGTGTAGAGAAAGTGCTTCAGGAGGAGACTAAGACTTCATAGCCAACAACCACCTTCCACTTCATCCTCCTTAGCCATCCCTTGTTTTCACCATCACCCTCACTAGTTTTTCATAATTTTTCATTTAAATTCTCCCAAACACATTGAGCAAATATAGCCATCTATCATCTTGGATATTAACTCTTGAATGATCCTAGACCTTCTAACACTCCATTCCACCCTTCACACACCTTTCCTAAGCCTCCCATAACCTCTAGCACCTCACATTTAACTATCAGCTGTATCTTGTAGGTTTTCCTGAAATAGCATGTTTTGAGGCCGAATTGATGGAAAACCTCTAGGAAGTTACAAAAAGCATCCTAGGGACCCTCCACATCATCCAAACACTTCATAAGCCTTCTATCCATCCTCAAACACCCTTAATCCACCTATCACATCAACAAGAACAATTAGTTTGCATACTTGAGTTTGCATAAAAGGAGCAAAACAGTGAAAACATATTTACTTTAGTTTCTTTACTTGCACATTAGTATTGTTTGATGCTTCTTACTTCTGCAACTTAGATAGTAGCATTTGTTTTATGTTGATTTAGCATTTCTGCTTAGCATGGCTTCTTAAATGGTTAATTAGGGTATGGTGTGGTTTAGCATTACATGTTGGCCTTCTCCATTACTGCAATAGAGTAACTCTCTTAGAGTAGATTTGCATTTCTTCCATCAAAGAATCAAGCTTATTCTGACTCCATAGAAGTCTGGCTTGGAACCCCAGTGGTCTCTCACCAGCTGAACAATGACAACAGACAAAACCATCACTTTTACTTGTGCATACAGCACTGTCACCTCCAAGTTTGTACAAACCCCTGGTTGACAAGAAATTTGGTAGCCCAGGAGTTGTAGCATCCTTGCTGCAATATTGGCACTCATCATTATTTCCCTTTTTTCAAAGACTAAAAAAAAAACTCTTGAAACTGATTTTTTTATTGTGAGTGCAGGGATGATGATGGTGGACAATGTATGGTGATAGATGATGAAGAGGGTGGATTTTAGGGGCCTAGAAAGTCCATCATTTGCCTTCGGATTGTTTCCTGTAGGAATTCTAGGTCCTTGTAATTCCTATTGGATCATCCTATAGGAATATAAGGGATCTTATAGAAAACTCATTCTTTTTATAAACTGAAGAAATGGAGTGAAAAAATGATAGAAATGATGGAGGGATGCATTGTAATGGGTGAAAAAATAAATATGTGAGTGGTAGGGGTCTCCTTGGGATCCTATTTTGCTTCTTGACCATCCTTGGGGTACTTTTGCCTATAGGGTCCTTCCTTTTGGCCTATGCAATGCTCCTGCCACTTTCTAGAGAGCAGTATTGAGTATTTTCGCTGAATTAGTTCATGATGAAATGGAGATTTTTATGGATGATTTTACACCTTATGGCAATGATTTTCAAGAAGCCCTATCTAGCTTAGGCAAAGGACAACACAAATGCATTGAAATGAACTTGTCTTTCAATCTTGAAAAATGTGAATTCTTAATGATTGCAGGGACCATGCTAGGTCATTCAAAATCTCAACAAGGATTGCAGGTGGACCCAAACAAAATAGCTATCATCCAAAGGGTCCCTCCTCCTCAAAGGCAGAGATATGTCAGAAGTTTCCTAGGGTTAGCTAGATACTACCGAAGGTTCATAAAGGACTTCAACAAATTGGCCTCTCTTTTATTTGGTTTGTTGGTGAAAGAATCTGAGTTTATATGGTCAAAAAGTTTTTAAGAGGCCTTAGACATCCTAAAGGATAAGTTAACCATTGCACTGATTCTCCGAGGCCCAAATTGGGCCCTCCCCTTTGATATTTATGTTGATGCCTCACACAAAGCCATAAGAGAAGCCCTAAGTAAAATAGATGAAAAAATTCCTTATGCTATCTATTTTATCAGTAATAATTTATCAAAGGTTGAACCTAATTATACAGTGATCGAAAAAGAACTCCTAGCCGTTGTGCATTCATTAAATAAATTCAGGCATTATATTACATGCTATCAAACAGTTGTGCATATTGATCATGCTGCAATCAAGTATTTAATGAACAAACCAAATGTGAATGCTCGAATTATAAGATGGTTACTTTTATTACAGTAGTTTGATCTAACCATTGTTGATAAACGTGGTAAGGAAAATGTTGTTGTAGGCTTTTTGTCTAGAGTAAATCTGCCTGTAGTTGAAGAAGGAATGGTGGATGACCAGTTACCAGATGAGCACTTATTTTCTATTTCAGTTCTCTATCTGTGGTTTGCTAATATAGTAAACTATTTGGTATCAACACAGTTCCCACCAAACTTGTCTTCCAAAGAAAAGAGCAAGATAGTTAGGAAAAGAACCTCTTTCACTTGGATTGGGGGAAATCTTTTCAAACTTGGCCGAGATCAAATCTTCGGAAGGTGCCTCAAGGAGGAGGAAGTCTTTGACATCCTTTTGACCTGTCATGATGGGCCTTGTGGAGGTCACTTTGTAGTAAAGAGGACAACAATCAAAGTGTTACAAGTAGGGTATTATTGGCCCACCCTTCATCAAGATGTGAAAAAATACACTAGTTTGTGTGATTGGTGCGAGAGGATGGAAAGGCCTACTCTAAGAGATGAAATTCCTTTGCAGCCTCAAGTGACTTTTGAGCCATTTGACAAGTGGAGCATGGAATTCATTGGGCCTATTAACCGTCCTTCAAAGAAAAGACAATACATTATTGTGTTCACTGATTATCTGACTAAGTGGGATGAAACCAAGGCAATTAAGGAAACAACAGAAGAGAAGGTGGTTGAGTTCCTAAGGGAGAATGTATTCTACAAATTTGGGTACCCTAGAGAGCTAGTCATAGACCAAGGCAACCAGTTTACCTCCAATGTGATTGAAGACTTTCTCAGCCATCACAAGATCAAGCATAGAGCCTCCACTCCCTATCATCCACAAGCTAATGGGCAAGTGGAGGTGACCAATAGAGCAACAGAGGGCATCTTACCCAAAGTGGTGAGCAACAACAGGAAGGATTGGGTAGAGAGGCAAGTTGAGGCCACCTGGGCCTATAATACCACATGGAAGACCACCACTGGATTCACACCCAATGAGCTAGTTTATGGGAAAAAGGCCTTGTTGTACATTGAATTTGAATATAACACATTAAGGATGACAGCCCAACTAGATATGGATCTCAGCAGTGCATAGAAAGAGAGATTGTTCTATTTGAATGGTTTGGATGAATTCAGAATGTTGGCCCTCCTACATACAGAGGTAGTTCAAGTTGAAAGGAAGATATGGCATGACAAAAATATGAAGGAGAAGCAATTTCAGGAAGGTGATTAGGCATTGTTATATGATTCTAGGTATAAAGACTTCAAGGACAAGTTAAGGACAAGATGGATCAGACCTTATGTTGTGGAAAGATGCCATGATAATGGTTCAGTGCAAATCAGAACCATATACGAAGAAGCCATTCCTTTGCTTGTTAATGGACAATGATTGAAAATTTACAAGAGACCTTTATCAAAACAAGAGCTCATTAATGATATCAATAAAACAGTGATGATAGTGGAGCAAGTTCTGAGCTCCTCCCTCATCAAATCACTGAGAAAAAGAAAAAAAAGAATAAGGACTCGGGTGAAAACCTCCATGAGGTGCCTGAGTCTTATCTTAAGGTGCCTCAGTGGTGTTAAAATAGAAAGAAAAGCAAAAAATAAGAAAAAGGGAATAAGAAATATCCATGGGTTAAAACCTTTCTTGAGGCACCCAGAGCAAACAGCGAGGGTGAAAACCTATCAAAGGTAGCCTAGTTTTTTATCAAAAAAAAAATTAATCATGAAATTTCCATTTGCAGGCCGGAAAGAAGGATGGTCAAGGAGCAAAAGAGCATCCCAAGGAGACCCCTGCTACTCACATATTTAGTTTTTCACCCATTACATAGCATCCCTCCATCATTTCTGTCATTTTTTCACTTGATTGCTTCAGTTTATAAAAAGACTATGTTTTCTACAGGATCCCTTGTATTCCTGCAAGATCCACTGAAAACCTACAAGATGATCCTATAGGAATTTACAGTGACTTAAAAATCATAGAAGAAGTAGTCCGAAGGCAAATGATGGACTTTCTAGGCCCCTAAAATTTGCCCTCTTCATCATCTATCACCACATCTTGTTCACCATCATCATCCTTGCACTCACCATAAAAAAATCAGTTTCAAGAGATTTTTTCAGTTTTCAGTCTTCTTTCCATCCATGTCACCATCCTCATAGCCACATCAAGAAAAATTATTAAAGATTTCTTATGGAGAAGCAGCTACAAGACATCCTGTAGGAAATCTTATAGGAGCCTATCCCACAGAATACTAATCACACCAGCAACAAGTCTTTAGCATGATAATCCAGAAGCTCCAAAGCAGCATCATCATATCTTCAACCACAGGTACCTACAAAAGCAAAGAATACATTAGCAGACAACAAGAGGAAGAAGAAGAATATCATGCAGCAAATACACATAGCAGCACCTCTGGTCTTCGAGAACTACAACATAGCATTGGAACCACAGGTAGGTATCTCACTCTCTCTCTCTCATATGCATCATGTAATCAAAAAGATGTAAGGGTTATGATATAGTTGGTTTATAATTGAAAAGGTGGCCAATTAACTTGGCCACCTTCGTTTAATCAACACATGCACAACTAGGTGTCATCTGACACGTCCCTGCAGTCAACTCAAAGACAGAGAAGGAGAATGAAAAAAATCGTTTAAAACTATGGATCCATAAGGTGGAAGATGATTATGAGGACTGGTAAAATATGAGGTGGTAGTGGGGACCAACGATCCAAAAATGGAAATGTAGCTTTGCTACAAGCACACCACCTCACCCTGAATCACCATAAGAGGAAATAAAACATCGTTCCAATGCATTCATGCATTTCACTTACTCGAAACTCCCTTACTCAAGTCGTTTTCATCCATAGGCAACCCAATGGAAGCAAAAATCCATCATTTCAATACACAGGAATTCCTATAGGATTGCACCGGAATTCCTATAGGAGCATGCACAGGAATTCCTACAAGATACACAGAGACTGTCTACAAGATTGGTAGAGAAGAGTTCAAAATGGATATCATGGGATTTGGCCACTGCAAACAATCTAAAGAGGTAGGCTTTGTAACTACATCCCTCTTTGCAAGTAAATGAACCAATAATCCTCTAAGTTTGAGTGAGTTTAGCAACTGTGTGAAGGGAATTACATACACAGTCATCTTTGTTTTGGTTTTGCATTTGAAAATTTGTTTCAACCCTCTCATTTTCTCCTCAAGCTTCACCAAAAAGATGACAGGAGGGTTTAATAGGAGAAAACCCACCAACACTGTGAGAATCCAACAACACCCCCAAGTGCTTGAAATCTTCACAAGACATAATTGGATGGGGTTTTTTGAAAAATTCAGAGGGTATGATGATGAGGTGGCTCAATAATTTGCTCTCTCCCTCACTCCACTCACCAGAATCCATGCCACTGTTGTAAGGGACCTCACTATAGATCTCACCCCTGAGCTATTTAGTAGAATCACCACGCTCCCCTAGGAATACCATGGAGGAAAAAAGACAAAGGAGATAGCTAGGTTGCTAAAAGAAAATTATTTTTAGAAGGTGAGGAAACCACTGAGGACAAAATGGAGTAAGGACAGAAAGTTTGCCATATCCATGGAATGAGGTAGGTTGCCAACTGATCAAATACATCTCATGTGAGGGCAGGTATAGTTTTTTCTATGGCTATCATTTCAGGATCCTTGAAGAATTAAGATTCGGAGCAGAAACACCCCCTTACCAAAGGCTCAACATACCATACTTCCTGCTTCAATCACTTATAGACTCAAGCATCAAAGTGAAGGGGGGGAATTCCCAACAGTTAGCTTAGTCACCATGGGTTGATTAGGGTCCTCATATAAGATGCCCTCCAAAACCTTAGAACTCCTATAACATGGTAAATTTTCAGAGACATGCCAGCAGAGAATGACATCAAAGCTCTCACTTATGATGTTAGTCCTACTGTTAATGAAGAGTAAGTAAAATAGGAAGAGGAAGATACAGAAGAAGAAAAGGATGAGATGGATGAAGAAGGAGCTAACACAGAGGAAGATGATGAAGATGAAGAAGAAGATGGAGAAGAGAAGGAGGATGATGAAGAAATAGAGGAGGAAATTAACGAGGAAGCTGATAGAGATGATGAAGATCTACAAGAAGAAGAAGACAAGAAGGACATAGAGGAAGAAGGAAATGGAAAAGAGGGGACAAAAAACAAGTAGGAGTCACCTAGGGTGTCTCCAGAAGCCACTAAGAGAGAGGTAGCAACTGCCCTCACTGCTCTTAGCACCCCAATCAAGAAAAAAGAAAAAAGGAAGAGGCACACCCCATTATATTTCAGGACAAGAAAGAGCACAAGAATAAGACAGGGAAAGCCCCAAACATCAACCAAAATTCCTATTGTGATTGAAGAATCCCCTACACAAAAAGAAAAAATTCCTTCCCCTAAGTCCCCTATCACCTATGTATGGAGACCTACTACTAGATCCACTTCATCCAAGTGAAAGGAAATCCTACAGGATACACAGTAAAATCTACAGGAAGCAAAAACAGTCTGACAGGATACTCTGTTGAATCTACAGGAGGCACATAAATTGGAAAGAAAGGTAGCGGAGCAGCAAGAAAATAAAGAAGAGGACCCAAAGAAAAAAGAACCCAACTCCCAACCTAACCTGGACTCCTATTACCGGTTTATTGAAGGAGGTAGGGTCATAGCTCAAAAGTTTTCCATCCCACTGTTCTTCGAGCTTAAGAAGGAGAGGTATAGAACTCATCAATGGATGTAGATCACCAAATAAAAGGGGGTGGAAGACATTGGGTACATGGAAGAGAAACTCAAGGATATGGGCAGAGAGCTAAGTGGGTTGAGGGACAGAGAAGCTATAATGAGAAATCAACTAGAGACAAAAAATGCATGGTTGAGAGGACAACTGCAGGAAATAGAGAATAGTTTCGCATGTATGGCTAGTCTCCCTTTGGAAGCAATCCAATGTAGGATGCTAGCTAAATCCTATTCTCTCTACCTCAAAGAACAATGGTTACTATTTTAGATTAAGACCCTAGCACAGAGAGGAACCATGCCATTTCAGGACTACAAGCATTTTATTAATCTTTGTGATCAAAGTACACTAGAGGATAGGGCCAAATGGTTGAGTTTTATTTGCACAACATGGCCCTCACAGACGTGAATGTATGGGACCCTAATGCCAATCTAGAAAATTTACAATAATGGCTTTGGCATCATGGATGAACCATGACGAGTCAAGAGTTGCATAGATGAAAAGGATATTGGCAAGAGAGCAAATTGAACCTCTTTTGATCAGAGCTAAACAATCAAATCCCATGGCCCTCATCAGTACCCATAATTTGATAGTAAATGATCCTCAGCTGGCACCTAGATATCTTGTTGCCAAAGAGAAAGCAATTTCACATTTTGAGGACATGTTCAGATTGTTAGGAGATGATAGTATACATGTTTTCCTGAAGAGATGGAACACCCTTCCATATAGCTTAAAGATAAGAGAATATCACTCTTCTCAAAGGTTGAGAGAGGTGCTCAATAGGACACCTATGTATGAGAAATCTATGCAAAGGTTGAAGGTCAATTGGATAGGCCTAAAACTTAGTCCACCACTACTCTTAGGGATGTTAGAAGGGATAAAAGAAGAAGAAGAAAAGAGGCACTAGGAAGAGGTAGAAAAGAAATCATACTTCTATGAACAAGAAGAGGATACCACAGCAGAGGCATGGGATGCCAGAGAGGCTACTAGAGCCATGAAGGATATGGATATTGATTAAGTTGCCCAGGGGATGAGAAACACTTTCAGTAGGGGGGTGATGATGAGCCTCATCATTGGGTAATCATATGGGCCTTAATTCACCTCCTAGCTTAGTCAAACCAACTTTTCTCATAACTTATTACATGTTTTTTATTATATTTTGTTTATGATGTGAGTTACAGTTGGATATTATGCTTTGTGGTCTAATATGCATTGAGTGCAAGATTAAAGGAGAAAATCAAGGAATTTTGGCAAAGACCAAGGTCAAAACTCAAATGGGACAAGGGAGAGGGATTATGGGAGGTAAATCCTCCTCATTTACTACTCCTCCATTCGAATATTTCTCCATTCATCCAATCAGCTTGGAATGCAAACAACCAAATGATGAGGCCTAGAAAGCAGTTGAGTAAGTGAGAGACAAAGCACTAGTTTATCTTGAGTGTGGTAGCCGAGCCTCCCTAATTTTAAGGAAGTAATTGGGGACTTCAGACGTATAAGTAGGGAGGCCTAAGAAATCATTAGGATTCAGAATTTTTATTGCAAAACTCTACTCTACTTTTGAGTTGAAAAACTTGTGACAGTTCTTTTTATGTAACTTGTTGTTTTGGTAATAAGAATGAGTTTTGTTTTGAGACAACATTGAGGTAACTGATAGGGATAAAGTTCTTGGGTTAGGGCCCAAACCTAGCAGCCAAGGCTCCTCTTGATTGTACATGTTTGTTTAGTTTAGATTCATAGCTTAATTGTTATTTTTCTTATTAGATGCATTTCCATTACAAGTAGTGTAGATTAGATTGGTTCTATGATAGTTTGCTTCCATTTGTGCCTTATTTCAAGTAGCAGGTTAGCAAGGAGAAGAAGGATCACCACAAGGTTTTTATCAGGTGTCTCAGCCTCACTTCTTCCCTTTGAGACCGTGACTTGAGGAAGGCACCCTTAAGCAGCCCCAAGAACACAAATTTCTAGTTCTTTTATGAGCTTCGGAGTTTGATGAATTTGATTTAGTATTTGTTTAATGTTGCAAGGTAGATTTCATTGTCATCTTCTTCATCTCCATTTTTGTAGTAGAACTCACTCATGCTTTCATTCCCTTCAATAACTTTCTTTGTGCATAATATAGGCAGTTGATTCATTAGTTATGCTTTCCTAGTTTATGAAAATGTATCTTGTTGCATAGCTTTTTCAAAGACACACATGTTTTAAGCAGATCAGGTGCTTCAGGAGGAGACTAAGAATTCATAGCTAGCAGCCACCTTCCACTTCGTCCACCTTAGCCAACCCTTGTTTTCACTATCACCTTCACTAGTTTTTCATCATTTTTCATTGAAATTCTCCCAAACACATTGAGAGAATCTAGCCATCTTTTATCTTGGATATTGACTCATGAATGATCCTAGACCTTCTAACACTCCATTCCACCCATCACACACCTTTCTTATGCCTCCCATCACCTCCAACACCTCACATTTATCTCTTGGCTATATCATGTAGGTTTCCTGTAATTCCTACAGGATCATCCTGTAGGTTTCTAGTACATCCTATAGGTTTCCCTGAAATGGCCTATTTTGAGCCCAAATCGATGAAGAACATCTAGGAAGTCACAAAAATCCTCCTAGGGACCCTCCGCACCATTCAAACACTTCATAAACCTTCTAGCCATTCTCAAACACCCTTAATCCACCTGTCACATCCATAAGAACAATTAGTTTGCAAACTTGATTTTACATAAAAATACTGAAAACGTGAAAATAGATTGAATTTAGTTTCTTTACTTGCACATTAGTATTGTTTGATGCTTCTTACTTCTGCAACTTAGATAGTATCATTTGTTTTATGTTGATTTAGCATTTCTGCTTAACATGGATTCTTAAATGGTTAATTAGGGTATGGTGTGGCTTAGCATTACATGTTGGCCTTCTCCATTACCACAATAGAGTAACTCTCTTAGAGAAGATTTACCTTTCTTCCATCAAAGAATCAAACTTCTTCTGACTCCATGGAAGTTTGGCTTGGAACCCCAATGGTCTCTCACCAACTGAATAGTGACAACAGGTAGAACCATCACTTTTACTTGTTCATACAACACTGTCACCTCCAAGTTTGTACGAACCTCGGGTTGATAAGTGTGTTATTCTCTTAACCTGCAAATGATACCCAAATACAGAATATGCGAAGAAAAGATACCCAGAACACAGAATAGCAATGATTTTATTATTTAGAGAGTAATGTTCACTTGCCTCTTCGAGGGCGCAACCTCCAATAGAGCAGAGCTCGATTACAAAATAAGACATGATGCTCCTCGCAGGGAGTCTCTATCCTTTATATATGACTCATACATGCAATACCATGGGCCAATACCGAGGTATTACTAATACCATTTATCTAAAACTAGGACCCATTTGCAACTAACTATGGTTCCATTATTAATTGCGGATTAACCACTTACAATTATTAATATGGGCTTTATTGACTCTTGAATATGATGTGGTCCCATTACATAAATAAGGGGGTTAGGGTGGGACCCTAACATACCCTCCCCCTTAAGACTAGCCTTGTCCTCAAGGCTCAAGCTGTGGAAACTGCTGTAGAATAGTGGCTGGCTCCCAAGTTGCATCTTTCGGAGAGGTGTCTTTCCATTTGACGAGGACTTCCTTAATCATGTGGCCGCGCAGTTGCTTGACTCGTGTGTCTTGGACCTGTTCTAGTTGAAGCCAGATGGACCCTTCTTCGTCCAATTTCGGTAGACTGGTTTGAATTCTGCAATTGTTCCCAATCACTTTCTTGAGGCATGAGACATGAAAAACTGGATGGATTTTTGCAGTAGGTGGTAAGGCCAACTTGTAGGCCACTTCTCCAATGCGCTGAAGTACTTGATATGGTCCGTAGAATTTGGGAGAGAGTTTCTGACACCCCTTGTCTTTGAGTGATGTTTGCTTATATGGTCGGAGCCGTAAAAAGACCTGATCCCCTTCTTGAAATTGGCGCTTTGAGCGATGCTGGTCTACCTGTTGCTTCATGCGGTTATGAGCTTGATGAAGATTCTCTCAAAGATGGGCGAGCATGGCTACGTGGTGTTGTAGGATTTGATCCACTGCTTGTACTTTTGAGCATCCCTTGAGATACGAAGTAGGTGAAGGCGGGAGTTGACCATATACTGCTTCATAGGGAGTCATTTTGGTGGTGGCATGATAGTTGGTGTTATACCACCATTCAGCCAGAGGTAGCCACTGTACCCAAAGATGTTGCTTTTCTGAAGTGAAACAACTAAGGTTTCTAGACATTTGTTGACGGCTTCGGTTTGACCATCTGTTTGCGGATGATAGGAAGTACTAAGTTTTAGTTGAGTGCCTTGTATTCTGAAGAGTTCCTGCCAAAAATTGCAGGTGAAGATCGGGTCGTCGTTGGACACAATAGAAGTGGGCATGCCATGCAATTTGAAGATCTGATCCATGAAAGATTTAGCAACCAAAGTTGGTGTAAACGGGTAGGGTAGAGTGCAGAAATGAGCATACTTCGACAATCGGTCCACAACCACCATGATGACTGACTTGTTCCCTGACTTTGGAAGACCTGTAATGAAATCCATAGAAACCTCCGTCCAAATTGATGCCAGAATGGGAAATGGCTGTAATGTGCCTGGTGTGTTGACGGTTTCCCCTTTGTGGCATTGACAGACATCGCATTCTGCTACGAAGGTAAGGATGTCCTTTTTCATGCCTATCCAAAAAAATGATCTTCTAGTGCGATCATACGTCTTTTGAAAGCCCAAATGTCCTGCAATGGGAGATGAGTGCAATTCTGCCAAAATGCGAATTTTGAGGGTGGATGTGGGTGATATTACGACTTTGTCCTTATAGCAAAGAATATCAGCCTGCCACAAGTAGCCCTTGGTGGAATTTGGATCTACCTTCAATTGAGAAATGAGTTGGGAGAGCCCGGGGTGTGAAAACCATTCCCTGCGAGCTTCTTCAATACATTCTGGAATGGGGAGGGAAATTGCTAGCCGGGTACTTTCCTCCTCAAATTGGCGAGATAATGCATCTGCTACACTATTGTCTTTCCCTTTCTTGTAAATGATCTCATAATCATATCCCAACATTTTGGCTAGCCATTTATTTTG
>APFE030193612.1:24487-44454 GCA_000404065.3 Pinus taeda
ACAATAAGTAAAGTTAACAAAAACTAAAATAAAATAAGAAAGATTTAACTAAGAGAACTATAAAAATAGTAAAAATAAGTAAAGTTATCAGAAAGTAAAAATGAATAAAATAAGAAATAAATAAATTAAGAGAAAACTTAACTTAAGTAAAACATAAAATAAAAGTTGCATGTTGACACTTGGAATGTGTGCATGCGGTTCCCTTTCCAATGTTTGGTCTATTTAATAGATGATGAGGAAGATGAGAGATCAATCCATCATCCATACTCTTGGGAGAAAAGTGTTGTGAGACAAAGGATTCCCTCACAGTAGTACGTTGATTGAGGGCTCAAGGGTGGCCAGTTGTAGAAAGATTATATGCACTGAGCCTGTGGTTGGGTGGAGAGTCATCCCCAAAACTTTGTTGTGGTTATTAGGATTCAAATAACATTCAACTCGTAATCACAAGTAAGGAATATCATCACCACAGGTAAGTTGTCTCTGCTCATATTTCCGAAATTCTATGTTAAATAGACATGATTTATCAACCATTTCATATCCTAAGGTTTCACATTTCCCTCTTCAAGGTAGCATACAAGTACACCTGAAAAAGTAACTTCAGGTTATTATACTTGTAAACATGTGACTCTTATACTCATTCAAGTTGTTCATTCCACTACATGAAACATAATTTGCTACCCCACTACGTTTATGTCTAAACAACAAGTTTTACAACAACTTTACGAAATACATCCTATTTATGGCTTCAATTTACAACTTGAACCAAAAACCTCTAGGGTTTTCATGCACTACTATAGCTCTCAATCAAATGTTAGCTTCTTCACCAATCCTTGACACAGTCAACTCCACCTATGTTCTCTTGTCCATGCAACAATGCAACCTATCTCTCACTATGTCTCTATTCTATAACAATCTATACATTGAGCTCACCTTCCAACACCATTTGCAATCGGTACACCACACAATCTCTCATCAATGACTCTCAAAAATAATCTTAAACAAATATGTCCTATTATTATTTAGATTAATTCAAAATTCCATCATGGAAGACAATAACAAAATTAACCAAATACTTATAAAAACATTATTTATAAGACTCATGAAAACATCTAGTGCATTTGCTAAGCCAACGGGAAGCACTAGACACATATAATGCCTATATCTTTCTTTAAATCACATCTTATTAATGTATTCATCCTTAATCCTAACTTAGCGATATATTTTTCCCCTTTCAATTGAATGTGTAATCATATATTCTATGTATAGGCTACTTATTCTTGATAGTTACTTATTTAGTTATTTATAATGAATATCGCAAGTTCCCTATAATTCTTCACTAGAATGGTAATCTCCAAGGTGAGATAATTGAACAAATATATCCCTTAGCACACATTCATTTTGGGACAACTATCCTTTGATGGCTCTAAGATCTGAGATGCAATTGAAATTTATTTTTATGACAATTTTCAATTGCAAGGAAGAAAGTTTTTGTTCTAGAAATTGACCTCGGAATACCATTTATTTTCCTAGGGGTTCCTTTATCATCAATATAATCAATGGTTTTGTTTTAACAATCAAATACCACATGATATGACCCTAACCAATCCATTCCTAAGATAACATCATAGGACCCAATAGGCAACCCATTCAATTTTGCATAAGAAGAGAGACCTTTTAACACTAACGGGAAACTTTCTTTTTAGAAGATAGCTATACTAACCAAGGTTTTTTATATTACTTTAGTTGAGAAAATCATTTCCTACAACCTTAGGAGTAACATAGCAATGGGTATGTCCAGTATCAATTACAATTATAATAGCTCGAGTCATGACCTCACCTTTAACTTCGATCAACTAATTGATGATCAACTTGAAAATATTCCAATCATACAAAATTTTCGAGTATGGTCCATGCCACATCATCCACTATTACAGTATCTTGAATATTGGGGAGAAATTTATTTCTAACTCATTCTTAAACATATCTTATCCTTTGCAACCCACATGTAGGTGAATTGCGTACTCCTATTTTTATGATCCCTACAATCCTTATACCACTTAAAGTTTATCAAATTAGCCAAAATGAATTTGGATTATTTTTTAATATAGGTGGCTTGAACCATTTCTTTCCTTACCCAAACATTAGCCTTTGTTTCTCCTTTCATGGCTTCTAAAAAATTTTCTTCTATTTTTATAATGCTTCAATACATCTTGCCTTCATAAATGATTCCTTAAGGGTTCAAGGCAATGTCATTTCAACCTTATCACTATATTCATGTTTTAGGCTACATAAAAGAAAGCATATCACCAACTTTTCATGTTTGCCAAAATTGTGGGGGGGGACTTTATTCAATAAACTTATGACATACCATGTGTATCCATGGCATACTAAGCAATACCCCTAATTTGACTACATATTGAAAAATACTTCTAAAAATCACATTATATAACCCCCTACTAATGCAAACCTAATACACCTTCCCAATTTAAAAAATCCCTAATTTCACTAGATATTGTAGATATCCATTTCTATTAACATTTTTAATACCCCTTTATATTTTTTTATTAACTTTGACCTCCATTTTTTATACCTATCAATATAAAAACCCTTTATCCCCTATTATATGCTCAATATATTATGTCATTTTTCTTCAATATATATCCCCAATATGAACACATGTGGTATGGTATTTCTCCACTAGTGAAATCCCCATGCAAAATTGACATACTTCAACAATTTTATGAAATCCCTTTCTAATTCAATAACAGACATCTATTCTTGCTTGAGGACCTTAAATTCATGGAAATTATTTAGTAAAATAACTTAAAAACATAATTTTTATTAAAAATATTTATTGAATTTTTTCCACTCAATTCTCCTTTTATTATTTTTTTTTTCTTTTCCATGCTACCTCCACCACAGATTTGATTTTAGTATGAGATTATAAATAGAGAAAATAAACTTCATGTTCTGAGACCAACCATGAAGCATGAATTATTTTCTCATACCTAAGAGCCATGAAACACCTTCTTCTCTAGATTTTATTTGACCATCAAAGGTAGGTTGTTTTTCTTTGTGGAACTCTTCCTTTGAGTTGTCTAAGTAGTTCCTCTCTCCTTTTTGACCACCTATAAAAGATTGCATACTACCATGTGAACATTTAGATTCTCTAGAAAATAATTATTATGTCTCATGATATCTCGTATGGATATCCCCTTTGAAGTACCATTACTCCCATTGGTTTTATTGGATTTTTTTCAAGTTTCATTTGTATTTTCATTAAAAGTTCAAGTTATTATTTATATTAATCTAGATTCACTTCTTGTATTGTTGGATCAACCTCTAATTTTATAAATTCAATACCGTCATATTTTGAACTTGGCTCAAAAACCCTTCTCAGATTCTAGGCCCATCTAATTCTATGTTAATATTTTCATTATTCATGTTTTCTCTATAAATTTGTAGTTATTCTACATTATAGACATTTTGTGAGTCATTTAAATTGATAATTTCTTCATAAAAACAAACAAACAAACTAACTAACTAACTAACTAACTTTCCCTAATTAAGAAACAAAATTTCATAGAACAATGCCTTTTTTAAATTTGGTTATGTTACTTAGTAACAACATTTAATGATTACAACTATACTAAATTTTAGGTTTGTTGTTACTCATAAGTCCTTAATTTTGAGAACTAGGTTATGGTACCACTCTATCATTTCCTACTTATGATAATTGTGTATAGCTTGTGTCACAAATATTTAGTAATATTTCCATCATCACTTGTTAGTTGATTGTTTGAAATTGCTATCCCATGATTTTGCATGAGAGGAAAAATACCAAAATAGTATGAAAACATTTTGGGAGATAGTATATTACTACTCATTCATTAAGGAGTTGATGCAAATAATTTAATAAATAAAGAAAATGTGTTTGGATATCGTAATCTTCTTCTTCAAAATTATTCTCACATATATTTTCAAGTAAATAAATTCTTCTAAGATAGAAGGAATCATTAAGGATGAAAATGATTTGTTACTTATAACTATCCTTAACGCCATGTGTTGGTAATCTAATAAATTGACTAGTATGAATTCATCAACAACCAAAGCTTGGACAACAACTTAGTTTGTGTTTCCAATCATCATGAATTGAGCTTATATAAAAATAAATAGCATTGCATTACATTTACTTTGAGAAATATTCTTCTTATCTAAAAATACAAAGTTTTAATAAATCACAAACATGTTTACAATAGATGATTTATACACCATGATGAGGGTACTTACATGTATAAAGTGAAATGCACATGGAAATCAATTTTATAGTATATGTTTTCCACCCAAACATATGTGTCCATTGAAGGCACTGCCCCTAAGTGATGCTATGAAATAACAACGGAAAACATTGCCACCAAATGGCAAGCTTAGTCTCAACCTAGTGCATCCTTGCATATATATGTTGCAACAATATATCAATTACAATATTTAAATACCTATGCAAGCACACAATTTATCACCTTCCCAACTTCCTCTTAAGCCTTTGTCGATCTCAAGGGAAATAATTCCTTTTTTATTTTATAGCTAAAATAATTTCTTGATTTACCCAATGGAACAATCATAAAGTATACAACACACAACTTGGGCGATGGAAATGCTATCACATGGTGGTGTAATTCCTTGAAATTCAAAACACCAAGGAAAACAATTAGCAATTTTGGTGAGATGAGCTATAGAATTGTTAATGATCATTAAATTATATGTTGCATAAGTTATTTTGTGGTTCTATGATAGTCAAACAATATAACACAAGGTAAATGGGTGTAAATTCAACATAAGGTATAAATTTTGAAAACAAGCCTATAGAAGAAGAGGAAAGTAAGAATAATTGATAGACTTGGATGTAAAATGAGAGAAGAGATTCTCATTTTAGAGAGAAAGAGAGTAAGGATGGAAAATTGTTCAATTTGGAAAACCTTCAAGAGATAAAGGAAGCATTTCTCAATAATAATAAAAAGGTATCATCCACACATAAAGATAGATAGAGGAATATTTTTAGTGTTCCATTAAATTTAATTAAAATAGGCCATGGAAATGTTTTTGTCACATATGCTCACCTGCAAATAAATGGAGGAATGTGGGATTCTTCCTTAATTGAATAACCCTGAGGAGAAAATTTATTGATTATTCTTGTTATATATACTCACTTGAAGACAAATGGAGGAATTTTAGGAATGTTCTATCAATGGAACCATCATGGAGAATGGATCATACACACCTTTAACATAAGATATTATATTTCATATTTTCACTTATATTTTCTCCTCTTGTTGATTCATAGTCTAATTGAGAAAAGTTATGATTCTTCTGGTTATATATACCACTTGAAGACAAATATAGGAATATTAGGAATGCTCCATCAATTCAACCATCATGGAGAAAAGGTCATACTCACCTTTAACATAAGATATTATGTTTCATTTTTTTAACCCTATCTTCTCCTCTTGTTGATTCATAGTGCACTCATGAAAAGTTATTGATTCTTATTTCTATATATAAATTCAATCATGATGGAGAAAAGGTCATACTCACCTTTAACATAAGATGTTATGTTTCATTTTTTCAACCCTATCTTCTCCTCTTGTTGATCATAGCTCTCACTTGCGAAAGTTATGTCCTCATTCTATATATAAAGCTTGAAGACAATGAGGAATTAGGATGCTGCATCAATTCAACCAATACATGGAGAAATAGGTCATACAAAACCTTCACAAATAAGAGATAAACGTTTTCATTTTTTCCCCATATCTTCTTCTCTTGCTGATTCATAGTCAACTTGTTCCTAATAGTCTGTACCATGTGCACTTTCTATTATCTTATGCATTGATCAATTGCATATAGATTTTTTTTTTTTTTTTTTTTTTTTTTTTTTTTTTTTTTTTTTTTTTTAGTTTTAACTAATTTATACTCACCTTTTAATGGCATTAACACTTAGACATGTATATGTAAGCATTAAATGTCCATTTCTAAATGGTTCCTTCATATAGGTGTTTGTTATTATTTTATATGTGTGAATAAGATTAGTACATTTTTTCCCATGACATGTGTAATACAATTACATAACATCACTTTGATTATTATCATTCATTTGTGTTGACTAAGAAATTTTATGAAATTGAAAATTTCTCTTTTTATCATTATTACTATTGTTTATGTTATAATTTGGAATTGTTTATTGATTTATTATTGCATTACTATGCATTGTTGTTTTGTCATTTAATCACATAAATATAATAGTGCATCTTGTATCATCAACTTATATTTTTGAAGCCCTCAATTATTCCTCAAAGTAACTTGTTTTTCGTTTTTGTTGTTAGTTCTTATATTATGTTGAATAAAATTTCATTTACCACAATTCCCTCCATAGTTACATGTTGATTATGCTGAAATTTTATTACATATTGAATTTTTTTTTCAAGATGAAAAAGCCATGTGGTTTAATCAATTTCATTGTAAACTAAATAATAATGTCATAACAAGATCCTTATTATAACCTCATTTCTATTTATAAAATTCCTAAGATCTGAATCTCACGTAATACTTGAAGTGTGTAATAAACATAAATTGTGATGTCTAACATCCATATGAAGTTACCCCAATCAACCACGAGATAAGTATGATAGCATAAAATAACATAATTATTAAACAATTAGATGACTAGGATGCATCACATTATCAATATTATCAATATGATTAGGATGCATCCACATAAGCATTAGGTTCCCTCCACTAAATCTGGGAGGTTTCCACATAGTAAACTAAATAATCCAAGTGTTTATAGATCATATAACTAAACTAAACATATCAGATTATGCTCTTCCCTACTTGTTGGACCTTTTTCCAATGAAGTTGGATTTAATAGACATGGGTTCTCATTCTTCGTTATATTCCATCCTTTAATGTTATCTCTCATGAATGACCATGTTTCTTATTCTATTATAAGATAACATATTTGTTCATTCTTAAAGGAAAATGGTTCATGGATAGTTCATTCCTATCTATGAAGCCATGCATCACATATTTGATGTTAAAGATAAGTGTACGGATAAAACTCCATCCTAGGTGGAGCTATTCGCCTTACCTATGGATCTCTTGATAATACAAGCCCTTATGGTTACTGAGAATTTGCTTGATAATACATTTCTAATTGATTGTATCTTTTTGACTAGTTAGGTTAGGTTTGTGGTGAGATTACTAGTTAGAGTTGGTGGATTTTAGAATGGGTGGTTGAAAATATTATGAGATTATCAATTATCATAACATCACATTTAGATGTATAAGTTCCAATTCTTATCATCATATGTACAAGGGTTGTGACAGGGATTTCTTTAAAAAATCTTGGAAAAATAAGAAGATATCAATTATAGATTTTGGTAGGGAGGGTAAAATTGTTTATCTAATATAAAGTGAAGATATCCGAGGAAATGGGAGTCGAAATTTCATCATTCAATTAGTCTCCAAAAATAAAATGTTAGGAGATGGGGGATAAGGTGGAAGTTAATTTATAGGTTGTGGACATTTTTATACCCTTAATTATGAGCTCACGGTAAGGGTTGGGGTGATTTGATGCATTGTCTTAGTTGCTTTATCTTGGATTGGTATGCTCTATCCTAATTAAAGAATAACTATTGTAGGAAATATCTAGTAATGGAGGATCTTAATTTTTTGAGTGAGTCTAAAACATTGCATCTTAATCCATTTGTATAGCTCATTTCTTTTCAAAATATGGATGAAGTAGACAAACTCTTGTGGAATAAAAAAATAAGGTTATATGTAGTGGTAAGATGGTCTCTCTATCAGGTTATTTGAATTTTTCTAGAGGGTATGTGAGTATGAACTCTATTGATGTATAATCAAGTGGGTATATTCATTCTATTCATATGGAATATCCTACTGATGGAGGGAATAAGTGGGTCACCTTACAAAATTATATGAGGTGGAGGAAATTACCTCCTATGAAAAAAATGGGGATGACCCCACTAGTTTTAACATCTTCTAGGTATAGTGTTCAAATTCCTAGGACCCTAATTCTAGGGAGAAAATCAAAATTTGGATAGTCAAAGAGAGCATTCAAGAAATGAATGAAGTTTAATATAATGATTATAGGGGGGCTTGAGAAGTTTAAACTCCCTTAATGTCCCAATGAAAGTAATTTTAGTTAATATGATAGACCTAAGGGGACCAGCCAAGAAACTATCCCTTAAGTAACTAATGGAGTTAGACAAATTGTATATTTTTCTAATACATGACATAATAGGAAAGGGGGACCAATTAATGTTAAAACTCAAAAAGTATTTAGGGAGATGGGACTTTCTTTCTTTAGATTCAAAAGAGTATTTAAGGGGTTTGGTTACTAGTTGGAATCACAATATACCCATTATTAATTCTCTCTCTATTGATTTAGGACTTTGCATAGAGATATATAGTAAAATATTGGGCTTGTCCCTAACTTTATTAAAAGTGTATGGCCATTACGATGGTAAATAAATTTACTAGGAAAAGTTGATTTATTTTCAATGTTAAAGTTGATAATCTTATGATTGTGTTGGACATAAACGTTACATTGAATAGAAAGGAGATATGTGAACCCATTTCTAGATTGCACATATTTGTTGGATTGTGACATAACTTGTTTAATTAGGTAGGTGTTGCGGACATCAAGCCTATTAAACTCAATCTAACTTAAAGAAAGAACATATCAAGAGTAGATTATGTTTCCAAGAATATTGATAGGATTTTAATCCACGAGGACTTTCCATAAAAGGCAAATAGGCACCATTCATTGGTAGGATCGAATAGATGCTCATATAACTTTATATTTGTTTTGGAATTGGATAAAAATGATCAAAATCCAAGTGCTCCTTTCAAGTTTAATTTGGGATGGTCTAGAAAGTATGAGGTTTTGGATATGGTGAAGGTAAATTCATTGAGGTATGACCCTTCATAGGAGGACACAACTTGTGAACAAAAGGTTTTGAAAAGAGTTACAAAAAATCTAAGTCATTTGGGTATTAAAATGACATAGAGAAAGGGATGGACAGATAAAACAAGTGGAGAAGAACATGGAGTCACTTTATTATGCTAATCTAGGATGTTATTTCAATGATGATACGTTCAATAAGGATATTTTCATTTTGAAGGATTTGGAGTAAAAGAAGGAAAAGCTAATTTTATGCAAATAAATGGAATGGAAACTCAAGAGTAAAGCTACCTAGATTTAACATGGGGGGGGAATACCTCATTTTTTCAAAAAAAAATCCAATCATAGAAAGAGTTTTAACACAATTTGGAAACTAACAAATAGGGAACGATGGAAATTCAACAAATTTTAATATTTCATTGTTAAGCATATAACGTTTTTAGGAAGTGTTTAGAGAATCAAATAAAGAAAACATAGAATAAATTCTCAAGGTGGCATATTATTTCCCTAGATTATTTGGAGAAGAGGAGAATAAGAGAATGTATAAATCAATCAGAAGGGAGGAATTTCTTTGCGTTCTTAAATCCTTTAATATAGATAAAAGTATATATGTATGTGGTTTGATTGTGGAATTTGATATTGAGGTTTTTACCTATTAGGTGAGGACTTACTTAGAGTTAGTGAAGAAGCAAGAACTTATAGGAGAATTCTCATATATTTTAATTCCACTTTTACTATTCTCATCCCAAAAATGGTTTGTATAGAAAATTTTGATGGTTTTAAGCCTATCTCCATATGCAAATGAATTTAAAAAATTATCTCTAATGTCATTATAGTTAGATTAAATATTGTCCACTTAGAATTCATATGACCTAAGTAATTCATGATCCTATAAGGATGCTAGATATATGAGGATTTAGGTTCATTACTAGGGGCACCGCACACTATGGAAGATTCACATATGCTAGAAAGGATGCTCAAGTTAAATATTTCTAAAATGTACCACAGGGTCTCAAGGTTGTACATTTTCTTATTCTTAATTCACATATGGTTCTCACTTTATTTTGTCAAGTGGATTATGGGATGTATGTCTAATCCCTCTTTCGCAATATTGAGTAATATACCAACATCAAACTTATTTAAGTATTCAATGGATCTTACATAAGGTTACCTAATCTCACCTACCTCTTTCTTTAGTAGCAAATAAATTATGTAGATCCATTAGTGAAGATAGGAGAAGGGGGAGAATTATAGGTGTGAGAATAGGAAGATTGAAGGTACTCAGACATTTGTTATTCGTAGATGATGCTATACCATTTTTCTTTGGATTAGAATGGGATTTCTATGTTTGAATAACATTATATACCTTTACAATAAGGCTAAATCCATGGAAATAAATGATAATAAGTCTACAACTTAAACATTGGTTTTGAAGGTATTCAAGGTTTGGGTATTGGAGGATTCTTTCAATTTCAAAATTTAGACATGTTAAAAGCAGTTAAATATTTGATGTTTTCTCTTAAAGATAATTTTTATGGAAATACATAGCGGTACTAGATGTTGTAAAATTAAAAAACACAAATTTTTAGTGCAATAGGTGGATATATAGAGGTGGTATATTGGTTGTGATAAAGTCATTCTTAGAAGTTATTCTAGTATACTAACGCACCCTAGATCATATACCAAAAGTTATACTTGAAAAAATTGGACATTTATATTTTAATTTATTGTGGAAAGGGAGAAGCAATCACAAAGGAATCATTTGGTTCAAGTGGTACATGATTATAGCTCTGAAATCCCTGTAGGGGATGGTTGTGGATAAATAATGTGCATTTATTTGGTAAAGCTTTAGAAACAAAATCATTATGGAATGTTATAACAAAGGAGAGCATATTGAAAAGGATTTTTTTATAGAATGCATTGATTTAGGAATTCTCTTGGATTTCTTTAGGAACTTTCTTTGATTGGATTATAAAGGAAAAGAAGAGTATAGTAGTTGTATCCAACCAATGGAAGGTAGTGAAACTAGCCTTTCCAATCATAGGCTCTTATCTAGCATGGAGAGTAGGAGGTAGATCACACGTAAGATTTGAGGCATATACAATAATGAGGCATGATAGATAAATATCCCTCCTTGATGAAATCGTATAAGTACGTGTATAGGGAATTGTAATATGTGCACTAGCCTTGAGGGTTATATCAATTGGTCCATTCCCTGTCATTAAAGCATCTTTTCTATCGAGAGGTCACAGGTTCAATTCTCTCAACAATCTCAGGGTCAAGCTTTGTGGTTGAGTGAGTAGGAAGTAATCCCTTTAGGTGGATCTTCCTAAAAATATTCCATGGATGTAACGATCACCAATCTCCAAGGTCCATGAACGAAAGAAAGAAAGAAAAAAATGGAAGATGTGTGCATAATTTGATTGATGACTTAGATGACACATCCTTATGGTCTCAGGCTAGAGAAAGATATCCAATCTTATTATTAAAGGAAATTTAGCCTAAATGTCTTATTACTTTCCAATAACAATAAAAATGTCCATATAAGATTGAAATATTTACCAAATGGATTAATTAGGGCTCTAAATGGATTAGGGGGAGTTACCCCTAGTCTTCGATACTCATCTCTATTTTGGATAATAAATAAGTGATGAAAAATTGTGGTGGAGAAAGAATTGGAATTTAAGGACCCCATTAAGGGTGAATTTTTTATGTGGCTTATATTGAATGATAAGCTTTTAAAGTGGGATTTTAGAAGCCCTCTAGAAAAGAAATAGAGTAGGTCCAAGTATTTTTTTAACTTTGCAAGTGTACTGAGGAAATCACTTCACATTTTTTCTTGCATTGTATTTTTTCTCAAAAATTCAAGGTTGAGGATGGGGATATTTTGGATATGAAAAACCTTTGGAAATGTGAATCCACAGATACATGTCTTAGAAATATCCATTTATTCAAAAAAATATAAAGTGCTTCATTGAAATCCCATTCCTTGCTCAATGGGAGATATGGATAACTATAAACTCTAATATTGTTTGAATGAAGAAGATGCCTACTTTACATCTAGGCACTCACGTAAATGCTTTATTTTAACATTAATAAGGTTAAACCATAGAATTATATTATAGATATAGGTGGACAATTCTTTAGCTTAAGGCATTTAGATGGGGTTTATCAAAACCAAAATTGTATCCAGTTCATTGCATATCTATCGAAGGCATACATATTTCAAGTCAAAGGTAATATAGGAAGAGGAAGAAATAACCAAATAGAATTTGATGCCTTATACTAATTACTAAAATCTACTTTGTTTGAAGGGATTGATAATCTTCATAAAATGGGTTCTTCATTAATTGGTTGAAAGGGAGAATCCAAGTACAAAATAATTCTCAATTAGTGTGAATATCTAATCAAATTAATTGGGTAATCTATACTCAAATTGTTATACACATATGTATATCAACTCTCAAAGGAAGCACTACAACTATTTGAACTCTAAGGCTCTTTGGAAGAAGAGAAACATGGTGATAGAGTGGTTTTAAAGTGATTTTTTTTTTGTAAGTTTGGCAAGACAACATCTTCATCATGTCTAATATATCACCCCGATCTCGGTGGGGAATTGAATTAGTGACTTCACATCAAGGAGTGCCTTAACAGAGCACTTGAGAAGTGGTTTTAGTTTAATGATTTTTGAACTCTTTTTTAACCTATAAATTGTTAATATATAGAACTATTAGTTACATTTATTTCAATACTTGATGAAGTGATAGTATTCTATATTATATATATATATATATATATATATATATATATATATATAATATATATATTATTTTAATTTTATATTGTATAGTATATATATTTAATTCAAAATAAATAACCTTTTTTCACACAGTAAAAGTCTTTTTCTTTAGTTGTAAGGATATTTCCGTTATCATTGTAAAATCTCACCATTTATAAAAATAATTTTAACAGAGATCAATTTTATTACTAATTGTGCTGGTAAATTTAGAATTGATTAATAACATTTAAAAAAAAAAAAAATGTTGATCATAAATATTCAAATCTACATTAAAAAATATTTTTTATTTCTTATTTTTGATAAAGGATTTCTACTTTTAAGTATGAAAAATGTTTATGTTTTAACTACTAACAGGAAGTGACATATAACATTCTAAAAACATATAAATAAAAATTATTGAGGGGTAAAATAAATAAATAAATTTTATATCTATCTTTATATACTATATATATATATATATATATATAATAATTTATTCTTTGTGCTATAAATTCATAATACAAAACAAATAAGATGTCTTCACCTACCAAGTGGAAAACTAGACTAGTGATAGTAGAGGTATTATAATGTTATTCTATCTCACAAAATTAACCAAAATAAACCTAATGCCTCTGTATCACTATGCCAAGACTGTAATGCTCCTCGTGAAAATTCCATGTAATAATAGTTAAAAACAATAACCATGGTTGATGGGACACTTGTTTTGAGCTGAATGTTGGGCAAGGCATCCTAGGGAGTGCTCATTCGATTGTTTATGGCTAAGGAAATTGGCAAAGGCAATGGCTAAGGATTTGGAAAGGAAAAATGGCATTTTTGGCAAATTTATTTATGAAAATAATAGAAATTAGGCGAAAAGAGAGGTGAAATGTCATAGGTTGCATGTGAGGGATAAAATGAAGGAAAATAATGGAAAATTAAGAAAATAGAGGCCTCAATCATAAAAAGGCTTTTGAGGATCAGTTGGTAACCTTTTGTTAGTTGAGATTTGGCATTATATCATTATTAGCTCTCTCTCACTCACTCTTGGACACTTAGAGTTTTCTTGGAGCATTTTGGCATTGGAGCAAGAAAGGCAAATAAGGAAAGAGAAAGCAAAGATCAATAAAGGAAAGGTGAGGTCAAGAAGCTACAACAGGCTTCATTGCAGCTATTGACTTGCATGTGTATTTTCCTTGCTAGATTTCGCATGTGTGGGATTTCATGTGGTTATTTTCTATCATGGCATGGGTTTTTCCAAGTGTGATAATGATTTCAGCCTAGCCTTGTCATTTTCGAATAGACATGGTGTGATGGGGTTCTCATGTTTTGGTTGAGCTAAATTGTCGGATGGATTCTAAGCAGAGTGAGGTGGATCTCCAAAATGATAAAAAAACATGGCCTAGTAACCCCTGAGATGGATTGTGGGTTACAGTAAAGCCGTATTTTGTATTGCCTCAGATGACCTAGGAATCCTTGTCTGTGAATGGCAGTATATACAGTAAATCTAAGAGGTGGTTTGCTCTCCATTAGGCCAAGTAATCCCGGGTTTGGAATATGTAGTAAAGCTTGGAGAGTGGGTCATGGTTTAGGGTCTAGTGATCTGGGTTTGGATTGCGGTAAAACCTGAGAGGCTAGGAGATAGGAAAATTCCTCACAGTCTTGATGGAGAGATCTAGTGGCATCCATGCTTGTTTTGCCTAGTGATCGGGTGGAGATCATGGTAAAGCCTGTTATGATTTGTTCATTGTGTTGGCCTACTGATCTGAGATGGACTATGGTAAATCATAGTTTCTATTGATGAGGGTGAGGTGGTGTAGCCTCGGTATTCCCTCATTGGTTCTTTTGGTTTGAGTCTCACATTCATTCTTGGAATATGGCTTAGGGGTTAATAGTTGAAGAAATATTTGGCTCATCCATTCTATGGTAGGATGGAACGTGGTAGTCCCATCTCCAGTTGGTTAATTGCATTCATTAATGAGAAATTCATTCCCTTGATTTCCATGTACAAATGTATTGATGTATATGTGGATTTTGATGGATGATATGTTTATGGTATTTCTATTCCTATTATGCTGGTTATATGTATATTTTATGATAGCGACTGTGTATGGATTTCAACATGTTTTTACTTCTACATGAATGGATAATGTGTCTATGACCTAATAGATGATAATGCAACAAATGACATGATAGAACAATGCTTCATGGTGATTCTCAGATAAGTATGATATCCCTACACTTAATTATGTTGTTTACACCTGTAGGTTACATGTTGATGATATGTTTGGCAAAACGCATTGCATGGATAATAAGGGTTTAATAAAGGTCTTATTGGACTGATTACTTTTGCATCATTGTTTCCTTGTATTTTTACTGATTTCAAACTATCACTCCATTCTTGGCAGTGGCCTGGAATCTGGGCTTGAAAAAGTGGCTTAAATCCTAGGGTCGTTGGCACAAAACTGGTAATTTTGGTGTCTGGTCATTGGTAGGCAATCCTGTTAAAGAAACTTTGGGTCACTGGTCACTACATTTCCCATAGCATGAGAGCAACTATGGCCTAAGATATCCATAAAGCAATGGGAGACAAAGATTGGTTGTTTGAGTGGCTCACTTGTCTCCTGGGGGTTTTGTTGATGATGTTGGATGACTGTGTGTGATGTTTCATCGATTCCACTTCCTTAAGCTCACATATGAGCTCGAATATGATCATAGTAGCCTCTCGTCTCATGTTTGCCCCAATTGGCATGGTTATTTGGGTGGATGTGGGAGGAGGGTGTTGGGTCCCTATAATACTAGTGATTACCCCATCACTATTGTAGTTGTCCCCTTATTAATATTGTTGTGCCCCTATTATCCCCATATTGTTATTACTACACCCCATAGAATCCCTCTATTGTTATTTTTGTGGCTTTATATTATTATTGTTAGGTTGGTTGGGTTATATTGTGACTCCTTAGACTCCTATATATAGAAAGAAGATTTTGTCATTTAAATCATCCAAGAATTGTTCATTTATGTAATGTAAAGGAGGTTTACCCCTTGAAGAGGCTGAATTCTAAGGTGTTGATCTATCTTTTCTATCTTTTCTTGAGTTGGTTTCATAACATTTGGTATCAGAGCTTTGGATTCTAGGGTTTCACTGCTCCAAACAGGTCATCGTAGCATTTTAGGTGTAACTTTTTTCTGCGACGTTTCAGAAGCTAAAAAAAAAAACCCATTTGAGAAGAAATCGTGTTGAACCGCGGGTCCAAATTTCAGAGCTTTTTGTGCTATATTTACAGAGATATGATTTGCGGAAGTTGGTTTTTCTGTAGACTCCTGAATTACATTCCAAATAGGTGACCTAGGGAAAATCATCATAACTTTCTCTTTGAGCATCAAATTGAAATTTAATAAGAAGGTACAAAAAGAGGACGGATTATAGTTTCTTGTATATATTTTTTAGAACCAATAGTCGAAACAGTAACTCGTGACACGTCGTACAAGTCTGCTCTACTGAACTAGTCTATAATCAGGTCACTGTGGCATATTTCGCATAACTCTTCCTTGGAGAATCCAATTTGGATTAGACTGGTGGCATTGGAAAGAGGACACAAGGGGCTAATGTAGGTCACAATTTTACAACTGGATGATCTGAAAGTACAGAGATACATCAGAGGCAATATCGAGCTCCTACAAAGTGAAAAAAGGTGTGTAGATTCTTTTAAATTTTTGCTTAAGCTTGGTTTGAAAATTTGTTTTGAAGAATTCAAAAGGCATAGTAGAGCATTATTATTGGTAACTAATGCCCCAAGGAAAGAAAATGCAAACACCTAGTAAGCAACCTGAAAGCAGTAGCATGACTCATGAAGAAGAGGAAGAAATGCTACATGATATATCAAAATTACAAGACCAAGTGCAACAAATGTCAGTCTCACAAAAGCTAACAAAATCTAAGATAAATGGCATGGAATCTAAGATAAAGGGCGTGGAAGCTAAGACGAATGGCATGGAAGCTAAGATGGATGATTGGAAGACAGATTTGAAGACAAACATGGAAGAATTGAAGATAAATATGAATAAGTTTCTACAAGAGATGGTCACTAATGGTGAAAGGGCAGTAAAGGAAACTCATGATGAGAACAAAAGAAATGTTAATCATGATTCCATAGACCCTAATGTTGGATTGAAGACCCACCATATTGCAAAAATCGATATGAGGAAGTTTGATGGAAAGGATCCCGCAACATGGATATTACAAATGGAACAATTTTTCGATCTCAATAATGTGCAAAACACACAAAAGGTACATATTGCAACTTTATATTTGGAACCAAATCAGTTTGTATGGGTATCAATGGCTTTGCTCTCGTAAACAATTTATCACTTGGTCAATTTTTACGGAAGAATTGATGGCACATTATGAGGATACAAAAAGCAACACTTATTTTAGCCAATTGATAAGTCTCAAACAAAAGGGTTCAATAATGGAGCACATTGAGGAGTTCCAAAAATTAAACATAAGGGTAAAAAATATTCCAGAGGAGGATAGGATTTATGTGTTCATAGGGACTTTAAAGGATAATATCCAACATGATGTTCGCCTTTGGGAACCTGATTAATTAGAAAACGCATTCAGGTTAGCAAGAAAAATGGAAAGCAAAATTATGGCAATGGGGAAGCATACCACTCACAACTATAAAGATGGAAGTGTTGTTGCCCCTAGTATTCCACAACCTATAAGGTTGACACCACAAAAATTGGAAGAAAAAAGAGCAAAAGGGCTTTGTTACAGTTGTGATACCAAATACACTAAACGTCATAAGTGTGCTGAGAAGAAATTATTCTACATAGATTGTGAAGAGGAAGAAGAAAAAGAGAAAGAAAGGTAAAAAGAAGAGGATATACTCCAGGAACAAAGCCTAGATAAAGAAGAAATAATCCAACCATATCTTGTAAGGCATTGGTGGGAATTACCACTCCTCAAACCATCAAGATAGAAGGACAAATCAAGAAGAAAAAGGTAATAGTGTTGATTGATTCAGGAAGTACCCACAATTTTATTCATTGTAAGGTAGCAAAAGAATTGAATTGCTTCCTATATCCAGCACCAGAGTGTCAAGTGATGATTGCAAATTGAGGAACAATAAATTGCTCTGGAAAGTGCCATAATATCAAGCTATCCATGGGAGAATATGTATTGACTAGCCCAATGCTTTCCATTCCAATGGGAGGTGCTGATGTTGTACTAGGAGTCCAATGGCTACAATCCCTTGGTAAAATAGCTTTTAATTTTCAAGAACTTTTCATCAAATTTTCTACGGAAGGAAAGAAAGTTGAATTAAGGGGTATTGCAGGGAAACCAGGAAAGATAATCAGCTCTAATGTTATGACAAAGCTTCTAAGAAATGAGCAAGGAGGTGTAATTGCACAATTATGTTCGCTAGATGTTTCCATATTGGGCTCATCTATTTCTCCAGATCTCCAAAAAGTCCTGGACAATCATTCCAAGGTATTTGAGACTCCCAAAGGTCTCCCACCTGTGTGTGATCATGATCATGCTATTCATCTAATTCCAGGAAGTGTTCCTCTAAACATCACGCCGTAAAGATATCCCTATGTCCAAAAGAGTGAAATTGAACGTATGGTTGCAGAAATGCTAGAGGCTGGTATAATTCCACCAAGTCAAAGTTCTTTCTCTACTCCAGTAGTTTGGTGTAGAAGAAGGATGGATCATGGCGTATGTGTCCGGATTATAGGGAGCTCAACAAGCTCACTATTAAAGATAAGTTTCCCATTCCTGTCATTGATGAATTACTGGATGAATGCATGGATCAATTTACTTCACCAAGTTGGATCTTTGTTCAAGATATCATCAAATCAGAATGAAGACTGAAACATTCCGAAAATAGCATTTAGAACTCATGAGGGTCATTATGAATTTTTGGTCATGCCTTTTGGCCTTACCAATGCACCTTCAACATTCAAGGTTTGATGAATTCAATTTTCAAACCATTCCTTAGAAAATTTGTGTTAGTATTTTTTGATGATATACTAATCTACAACAAGTCTTGGAAGGATCATGCTGAACATGTTGACAGGGTGCTACAACTATTGGAGGAGAAACAATTATATGCAAAAAGATCCAAATGTTTCTTTGGAGTACAAGAGGTGGAATATCTGGGTCATATTGTATCTCATGAAGGAGTTAAGGTAGACCCTAGCAAAATTAAGCCATTAAGGAATGGAGAATCCCCACATCCATAAAGCATCTGCGAGGATTTCTCGGCTTGACTAGGTATTATCGCAAGTTTTTTAAGAATTATGGGAGAATAGCAACACCTCTAACAACACTATTGAAGAAAGATGCATTTTCATGGACTCCGGAAGCAACAAAAGCATTCGAACATATTAAAGAGGCAATGTGCAAAGCATTGGTCTTAGCTACACCGGACTTCACAAAAACCTTTATTGTGGAATGTGATGCTTCAGGAAATGGAATTGGTGTTGTTTTAATGCAAGATGAGACCCATTGCTTTTGAAAGTCATCCAATCAAGGGAAGTTTTTACACAAAGATATTTATGAGAAGGAAATGTTGGCAATACTCCATGCACTTAAGAAATGGCGACCCTACCTAATGGGAAGACACTTCAAGGTAAAAACGGATCATGATAGCCTTAAATACTTTTTAGAACCAAGATTATCCTAAGAGCACAAAAGTGGGTCACAAAGATGTTGGGTTATGACTTTGAAATCATCTACAAAAAAGGGAAGCAAAATGTGGTGGCAGATGCACTCTCAAGAAAGGATGAGGATGTGGAAGCATTGTTGTGCGCCATTTCTATTATCCCACCAGATTGGATAAACGAAAGCAAGGGAGGAATGGAAGAATGACGAAGAAGTGTGGGAACTTATTCGAAAGTTACAAAAGGATTCTAGTATGTCTGATACATTTAGTTTGCCAAATGATTCGTTATGGTACAAAGATCGCTTATACCTCTATAAGAATTCCCAGCTAAAAAAAAAGATTCTTATGGAATTGCACAATTCTCCCTTAGGAGGGCACTCAAGATTCTTAAAAACTTACCACAGGGTTAAGAAATAATTTTTTTGGGATAGTCTTAAATCAGATATTCAAAAATTTGTGGCGGAATGTTTGGCTTGCCAACAAAATAAAGTTGAAACAATTAAGACACCGAGTCTATTACAACCTTTATCCATTCCAA